>ML372195.1:4066-66300 GCA_005239525.1 Nicotiana knightiana
TTCTTGAGGGCTTGCTGACATTCTTCAGTCCATTAGAACTGATTCTGCTTTTTAAGAACTGAGAAGAATTTAAAACTTTTTTCGGAAGATTTAGAAATAAACCCACCCAAAGCTGCTATTCTCCCTGTCAGTCTTTGAACTTCCTTTTTATTTGTTAAAATATTTGGTATTTCCTCTATAGCTTTAATTTGAGCGGGATTTACCTCTATTCCTCTGTTTGACACAAGGAAACCCAAAAATTTACCTGATTGCACTCCAAAAGCGCATTTCTCTGGATTTAACTTCATATTATACCTGCGTAGAATATCAAAAGCAGTAGAGAGATGCTGGAAATGGTCTTGTGCTTGTGTTGATTTTACCAACATATCATCAATATAGACTTCCATCGTCTTTCCAAGATGTTCTTGGAACATTTTAGTCACTAACCTTTAATAGGTGGCTCTAGTGTTTTTAAGCGAAAAGGCATAACTTTATAACAGTAAGTCCCCCTGTTTGTAATGAAGGAGGTTTTTTCCTCATCTGAGGGATTCATTTTAATTTGATTATAACCAGAATATGCATCTAAAAAGNTACCTCTTCGTCGATCACTTGGTTCTTGAATGGTCATTGCTTTCTTTTCTTCTTCTTAACAAGTATCAAGGATAGATCTTCATTTAGTTTATGAGTCATCACTTCTGATGGGATGCCTGTCATATCTGAGTGGGACCACGCAAAGCAGTCTGCGTTAGCCTTTAAATAATCAATTAACTTACCTCTTCGAACGGGGCCTAGCCTCGTGCCTATATAGACTTTCTGCTCAGGCTTGTGTTCAGATAATGGAACAACTACGAGCTCCTCCGTAGTTGTTTTGATGTGCTCATCTTCCTCCGGATCACGAATGACGTCCGGTTTGGAATCTGTTTTTGTGTGGTGTAGTATACCTTCCGTGGTAACTTTATTTTCCTTCTCGTAAGTATTTTCTTTCGTACCTGTTTCAGCAATAATACCTTCCGTACCTATTTGGGTAGTAATTTCTTCCATGCTTGTTTGGGCTGTGTTACCTGCTTGGGAGATTCCCTTATCTCGTAATTCTTCCACCTCTATTTTCTTGTTGTAGTGTACCACAAAGTTTATATTTCTTGCGGTCTGCTGATCTTCTTTGATTTGTTGAATCCCCTATTCAAAGGGAAATTTAATTACCTAATGCAACGTGAAGGGTATTGCTTTCATGTCGTGGATCCATGGCCTTCCAATGATCACGTTATAAGCCATGTCAGTATCGATGACTTGGAGCCTGGCACTTTTGATCACCCCCCAGCATAAGTGCTAAGATAAATTTCTCCTTTTGTTATAACCGTAGAGTTATCAAACCCTGATATGGCTCGTGCTTTTGGGATTACTTGATTCCCCAGTAGCATTTCTTCCACGACTCTTAGCAAAATGATATTGACTGAACTGCCTGGATCAATCAACACTCTTTTTACGTTAGTGTCATGAATAAGTAAAGATATTACCAGAGCATCGTTGTGCGGAAGCATTAATCCGCTGATATCTGCATCATCGAAGGTTATATCGTCTTCTCCACGAGCCCGTTTCCCATGTGTAATTGTGAACTTTGTGGTTGTTTTGCAAATCACTCCGTTTACTTCTTCACCCCCGTGTATTACGTTAACTGTTCGTTTTGGAGAAGGAGGCTTTGGGGGCTCCTGCATGTTCCTTATATATGCTTGTTTACCTTTATCACTAAACAATTCTGTTAAATAGAGTTGTTTTAACAAATTTTCTACTTCACCTTGTAAAAATCTGTAATCCGCGGTTTTGTGCCCATGATCGTTGTGAAATTCACACCAGTGATCTGGGTTTCTTCTACTTGGATTTGAACGCATCTCTTTGGGCCACTTAACCTTGTCTCCCATGTTCCTCAATATTGAGACAAGTTCAGTAGTACTTACATTAAAGGTATGATCCCCAATTTGAGTACTACCTCTAGGTCGTTCATTTCGATCTTTTCTGGATCTAGACGAGGATGAGACCATGTCTCTTCCTTGTGGTCTATAGTCCGACCTTGTGTTTTCGAACCTGGGGCGGATATCGCGTCCCGAGGATCCTAAGTAAGGATCGTACCTGTTTTTACCTGATCTTCTATCTGATTCAAGACGTCTAGATCTGGAATGATCTTCATCTCTCGAACGAGCAATGATATCTTCTTCTATTCTGAGTTTAATACTGTACCTGTTATATAAATTGTTCCATGTTGTAGCAAAGAATTCTCTTAGACCCTCCTTAAGTCGTCTCGTGGCTTCTGTGCTTTTATCGTTCAGGTTGCTTGCAAATGCCATGGCTGCCCAATTATCAGGCACCCTGGGTAACTGCATTCTTTCTCGTTGAAACTTGTCTACAAACTCACGGAGTAGTTCCGTATCTCCTTGTTTTATTTTGAATATGTCTTACGTTCTCTTCTCAACTTTTTGTGCACCAGATTATGCTTTTATAAACGAATTTGCAAGCTCAGCAAAAGAGTCAATAGAATTTTCAGGGAGAAGAGAATATCAGGTTAGGGCCCCTTTGGTAATTGTTTCCCTAAATTTTTTTACAAGGACTGATTCAATCTCTTGTTTCGTTAAGTCGTTGCCTTTTACCCCAGTAATGAAAGTAGTCACATGGTCGCGTGGGTCAGTTGTTCCATCATATTTGGGAACGTCAGGCATTTTAAACTTCTTGGGTATAGGCAAGGGTGCCGCACTTGGCTTCCAAGGTTGTTGAGAATATCTATCAACATCAATGCCTTTGATGATAGGTGGTACTCCAGGAATTTGTTCGATGCGATCGTTCTGCTCCTTCATCTGTTTCTGCATGGTTAGCAGTAAATTTTGTAATTCTGAGTTATTAGATATACCTGGTCTCGTTTCGAGAGATTCATTAGGAGTATCTCCTCTTCCTGATTTTGCCAACCCAGATTGAGGATTTTCCATGATGATGGTGTTATTGGGGGGTGGCATCGGCGGTGTAGGTAACGCTGCCGGTAATCCTCTCACAAATTCTTGCAAAGCTTGGCTCACATATTCTACAATCATTTTCTTTACACGATCTTGTTCCACAGTTTGATCATTATCACCATTGTTGTTATTGGATCTTTCTGGGGATTGTTCCCTCGAACCACGTAGGGTTCCTGAAGGCGCTGGAACTGGGGTTCCACTCCTTTGCTAGTTGTTATCGTTGGGGTTTGACATAATTCAGAGGATATCACTTGAAAATTAAACAAAGATTATCAGATTCCCGGTAACGGAACCAATTTGTTTAACCAAAGAATTAGANAGAAAAATGAATAATAAACAATATTGCAGAAATATAGAAAATCGAAGTAGATTGTATTCGAGAATGAGATGCCTTTACAAGTTGTATTCCCCTCCCTTATATAGGACATTCTTATAATGTACGACTCTTGCTATGGTTACTCTTTAATAACAAATTATGACATTAATGAGGCATTACAAAAGATAACGGTAATTGGGGTTCGGTTATATAACGTTCGAGTAATCAATTGTGGGTCCTTGAATCTACCCGTAGCTTTGTCTAGATTCATTCTGACCGTGCCTCTCTCCCGTTTTGATCAAGTTGAGTTTCCCGTAGCTGATAAGTTCGTGGATTTATTGAACCGTGCCTCTTTGTACCATACCTCTTCAAAGAATCACATCCAGCTGTTGTGTTTTCCAGTGTCCACGTGACTGGCTGAGTTGTCAAAAGCTGTCTTACGTGTGAAACTCTTTTTTACCAATACAGATGGTTCGTAGGATTTGAGACAGCATGGTGTCGTGATATAAGGTCACTCAGTATGAGTGCGGAATTGGGTTCGTGATGTTTTGAATGAAGCTATTATTATTCCTAAGGAAAGACTAGAGTAAATTAGAAGAAGTCAGATCAGTTAAAAATGGTTGGATTGGTGTGATGGTGGCAATGATTAGTTCCTTCAGCGCGTTGAGTTATGGATGTGATTTGTGGTGGTACGTGCGAGGCTTAACGACCGCCGTAACTGGCTTTATCTGGAGGTATTCAAGTGTTATGGCATGTTATGTGTGGATGGATCACGGAAGGATCATTGTGGTTTAGACCACTTCCCGAGGATCATATTTTCTGCGGTTATGAGAATTCTGTCGTGTACTGTTATGGTTCTCCTGAAATGAGTTAAGTGAAAGGTTCCTATATGATGAAGTGTTTAATATATTAGTGGTTCAGGAGTTATGATGAAATTCTTGTACTCTTGCATATTGGCATGATTAGGTGCAGTGACTAGCATGGGAATTGGAAGTTGAGGATCAAGGTTGTGGTTCGGTGTTGACAAGGACGTCACGAGCTCGGATGAGCAGGAAAAGAATTTAGATACTTAGAGTAAGTTGGTATTGTCTCCAGCGTCACCTAAGATCGGTGTCTTGTGTAAGAGGCTTTTCGTATTGATTTACGGATCCTTGATTCGCTTTACAGCATTAGTGTGGCCGATGGTATGAATGTACAGACTTGTTACCTGGTGCGGAAGGTCATGGGAGCGTATCCCACGGGAATATTGTATAGGTGTGACGTGTAGTCACTTTATTGATTGAAGATTTGAAACCAAGTATGAAGATTGTGGTAATATCACTAATTTGGGAATTTGTGCCTGGAGGGCGCTTGTTTCATTTGGTTGTGTCTGTGGAAGTTTGTTCCGGTTATGGTGGTTGTTCTTGTGTGTTGTGAAAAAAAGGTTTATTATGGACCCTTGAAAGGTTATTATCCTAGTACGGTGCGATTTGAATCGGTTTGAGGTCCGTGGGTGGATTTAAATATGAATACGGGCTCTATATCAGGCCGGGTGTGTTCATTTTAGCATAACGCTCCTTAGGGAGGAGTATCCGAACGTTGGATGCCGTTTCATCATAGGTTATTTTATGTAATGCTATATTGTGCCGTGTGAGTTGTGAAGCGACTTGATAAATTTCATATATATCGAGGTTCTGCGTAGCGATGATGTTATGTGAGCAGGATGGCTCTCGAAATTCGGATCATATATCGCACCTTAGTTGTTCTTGACTTTTGTAGCATACGACACTATATGTCTCCCCAGGGTTGGTAATATGCACTTCGTGTCCTTGTGGCCGATATTCGGGTATTTTGTAATAATGAGCATTCTAGCTCGGTAAGTATCTCCTTATATAGATTTTATGTGCGGATCAGGTGGCACGCCGCCACGAGTATGTTGTGTGGATCGGGTTGCACGCTGCAATAGTGTGATGTTGAGTACAGTCCCCTATACCTATTTCTGTGTGTTTTGTTTCCCATTTTCTGAGGAAGGTTCATAACACCTTTTCGATGGTCTAATTGGTTATGTGGGTTGAGTAGTCCCTTCTAGAGTTCATCTTCCTTATGTATCACGTTCGAGTTCGTAGTTTATTGGCACATTGTGGCATCATATGAGACTTTTGGAAATGTCTGAGGTGGCTTATTGCCTGAGCAGCTTGTACTGGGTGAGACGAGATTTATTGGACCGAGGATCAGTGCGATCAAATATATATGAAGTATATTAAAGAGCAAATATAGTTATTTGGTTCATAATGAGGCAATGGTTCTTGTCAAGATAAGGAGCTCAATGAATTATTGACTCAACAATTGGTCATGAATTTCTACACATCTCTTTCGTCGTGGCAGTATTGCAAGAGTTGGGACAAGACTTATATGAATCATGAGGTGTGTGTGAGCATCAGGTTCGTGGAATATCAACTATTATTATCAGAAGGTGTTATTATGATCATGTGAATTATGCGGTACAAGGTGTTAATTCATCAAAGGCATGCAGTCATGTTTTGGTACATCGTGTGGTGATTGATACGATGTTCGTATGTTGGGAACATGCCTGGTAGAGGATTCCGGGTGTTGGAATTTGGATCTAAGGCTTATTTGGCTAAGCAAAAAGGGAGAATTTTCAGATTTGTTCGAACAAATGTGCTTAACTGAGTTGTGGTGGCACGAGTAGGTGCACGAGGTATTAAACAGTAATTTCAGACAACTCCAGTGCAGTTCTTAGCACATTCGAGGACGAATGTATGTTTAAGTGGGAGAGAATGTAACGACCCGACCGGTCGTTTTAAGCTCTAGCGCGTCATTCGGCAGATGGAGACCACGAGCAGCTTCACTTTAGGTATTATGACCTGCAAGTTTGATCGGAATTGAATTTTGGGGAAGTTCGGAGTTGATTTGGAAAGAAAATTCTCATGTCGGAAGCTTTAAGTTGGAAGAATTGACTAAAGTATGATTTTTGAGAAAACGACCTTGGAATCGGGATTTGAAGGATCCAACAGGTTCGTATGATGATTTTGGACTTGGGCGTATGTCTGGATCGGGTTTTGGATGGTTTGGGAGTGTTTCGGCGCCTATTGTGGAAGTTAGTATTTTGGAAGAATTTCATAAATTTGGGTTGAAGTGCATTTCAATGTTATCGATGTCCGTTTGGGATTCCGAGTCTAGGAATAGCTCTGTATGGTGATTCTGGTATTGGGAGCATTTCTGGAAGTGGATTTGGAGATCCGCAGGTCATTTTGGGTCATTTGGCGAAAGTTAGAAATTTGAATGTTTTTGAGAAGTTTGACCGGTTTGATATCGGGTCCGTATTCCGATTTTGGAAGTTGGAGTAGGTCTGTAATGTCATTTAGGACCTGCACGTAAAGTTTGATGTCATTCCGAGTAGTTTAAGTATGTTTCAGCGCGTTCGGAGTAAGTTTGAAGAATTTGAAAGTTCTAAGTTGAATCAATTTGGTTTGAGGTATGATTCTTAAGTTTTGATGTTGTTTTATGTGTTCCGAGGGTTTGAGCGATCCCGTTTTATGATTTCAAACTTGCTGGTACCCCGAGGGCCTCGGGTGTTAACCGGACGAGGCCCGGACCAAGTTTGAACTTGGAGAGCATCAGCTGAAGCTCCTAGCTTCTGGTGTGATCGCACCTGCGCTTGGATAGCCGCAGGTGCGAGCTCACAGAAGCGGGTCATGAGTCGCAGAAGCGAAAATGCATGGGCTGGCCAGGCATCGCGGGCGCAAAGAATTTGGCCGCGGGTGCGAAGACTGCAGGTACAAAAAATCTATCGCAGACGCAGACACCGCAGGCGCGAAGGATTTTTCCACGGGTGCGAAACCGCGGGCACGAAGGTTTTTGCCGCAGGCGCATAGATCGTTGGGCAGTGAGTGTTTAAAGCGAGGGCTGGAGCATTTTTTGCTCATTTCTTCATTCTTGGGCGATTATTGGAACTTCTTGAGAGGGGTATTCACCTAGAAACTTGGAGGTAAGTTAATCCCACCTATTGCAAGTTAATTACTTGGATTATATTTAAAGTTTAACATGGAAAATCATGGGAAATTAGTGGAAATTTAGGGTTTTGAAGAAAAAATGTAGAAAATTTATATTTTTGAATTTTTGACCACGAAATTGGACATCAAACTTGGAAAAAATTATATATTTGAGTTCGTGATGTTAAGGGTAAAGTTTATCTTCGAAATTTTTCCGAATCCGGGCACGTGGGCCCGAGGGTGATTTTATCAACTTTTCGAGCGGAGTTGGGAAATGTTTAAATTGAATTGTTGTGAGTATTAAAGTATATTTTATATGGGTTTGCACATTTATTGATTAGTTTTGGAGCATTAGGCATCGGTTTGAGTGGTTGGAAGGGCTTGGGAGCCGATTATGGAACTTCGGAGCAATGTAAGTCTCCTTTCTAACCTTGTAAGAGGTAATTTACCCCATAGGTGAAAAAAATTAATACATGCTTATATTTGTGGGGGCTACGTACGCACGAGGTGATGAGAGTCCGTGCGTAGCTACTAATTATGCCTATGTCCGGGCAGTTTTAGGCTTACATCATGCCTTGTTGATATTGTCATTTTATGTTTATTGTTTGTCTTGAGACGGAGCGAGATTTAGTTAGCTTATTAAACATTTGAAAAGAGTTGAAATTAAGGAAAAATTGAGAACTTAAAAGTTTTTCATTTGAACTTCGTATTTTGAAAAGAACTGAGGAATACTATAGTAATTTAAGAAATCTATGTGAAACCGCGTCGCAAGTATGATCCGCGAGCGGGGTAATTCCTTAAATTTATATTTGACCATGTCGCACGTATGATTCGCGAGCGGGGTATTCCCTTCTACTATTCTTATGGGATCGGGTCGTTCGCCTCAGAAGGATTTATGTACCACACTCTCGTGGGAGCGGGTCGTTCGCCTGGCAGGTTAATACATGCATCTATGGTTCACATCGTTCGAGCCTCGGCAGTGCACAATTTACTTTTATGTTGGATTGAGCCATATGCCTCGGAACTTCCTATAATACTTGGAAAAAGCCAATGTATCTGAGGGTTTTTCCCCTGATTTGAATTATGACAATCTCTTTGATGAAATACACTATATCTATGTATATGCTCCAGTTATGGAGGAAACTTGCTAGTCTCATATTTATTCACTTCTTTACTTTACTTGATATTATTGGACCACTAATAAGTGTCGAAGTCCCCTTGTCACTACTTCTTCGAGGTTAGACTGGATACTTACTGGGTACATATTATTTTCATACTCATACTACAATGCTGTACATTTTGTTGTACAAGAACATGTATGACTTGTGTCCTAGTGGGCGCGACGACATGGGTGATACAGAGACTTAGGTGAGCTGCATCTTATGAGCCGATCCGCAGCCAGCAGAGTCTCCTTCAAAGTATTTTATAACAACCCGGCCGATCGTTTTGAGAGTTATAGCCCCATTTCCCCTATTTCTGCTTTTTTTTTGTTATTCAACTATATTTTGTTATACCGGGTTAGTTTTTCGGGTCCGGAGTGGTTTCAGAGTGAATTGAGACACTTATTCTCTAAATTAGAATCTTAAGTTGGAAACATCAATCAGACGTTGACTTGTGTCTAAAAGACCTCGGATTGAAATTCTAATGGTTCAGTTAGCTCTGTTGGGTGATTTTGGACTTAGGAGCACGCCCGGAATGTGATTTGGAGGTCCGTAGTAGAATTTGGCTTGAATTGGCGAAAGTTGGAAATTTGGCGATTTTGGTCGGTAGTGAAACAATTTGATATCGGGGTCGGAATGGATTTCCGAAAGTTGGAGTAGGTTCTTAGTGTCATTTGTGATGTGTGTTTAAAATTTGAGGTCATTTGGATGTGGTTTGGTAGGTTTCAGCGTCGTTTGTGGAATTTGGAAGTTTAGAAGTTCTTAGGCTTGAATCCAAGGGTAATTTGGTGTTTTGATGTTATTTTGGATGATTATAAGGATCGAATAAGTTTGTATGTTGATATATGAATTTTTGGTATGTTTGGTTGAGGTCCCGAGGGGCTCGGGGTGATTTCGGATGGCTAACGGGATGTTTGGAATTTGGAAATGTAGCCGAACTGCTGTTGCTGGTGTTTTTCCGCACCTGTGGAGGGGGAGCCGCAGGTGCGAGGTAGCAGGTGCATTTGGAGAGCCGCATATGCGGACATAGAGGACTTGGGCTTGAACCGCAGGTGCATAAGAGTGGTCGCATCTGCGAGCCCGCAGGTGCGAGTCTGAGTCGCAGATGCGGAAGTGAGGTGGTTGGCCAATTCAGCAGAAGCAGATGGTGATGTGCAGGTGCGAAACCTGGAGCGCAGGTGCGGGCCCTGGGGGACTTAAGTGGCTTCCGTAGAAGCAGAGAATTGACCATAGAAGCAATCCCGCAGGTGCAAAAACGTGGCCGCAGGTGCGAAAGGCCTGGGCAGAATGTTTAAAAATGAGGGTTCGTGAATTAGGCTTCATTTCCACATTTTGAACTCGGGCTTACGTGATTTTGAAGAGGATTTTCGAAGGTATTCTTAGGGTAAGCTTCTTGTACTCGTTTTTTAACAATAATCTTGATTCCCTATTGTTTTCCCCACCTAGAATGTGTAGTTTTGATGTGAAATTTGGGAGATTAGGGCTTGAGAAGTTGAGGGTGTAATTTGGGGATTTGAGGGACCAAATGATGTCGGATTTGATAAATTTTGTATGGGTAGACTCGTGAGTGTATGGGGTTTCGGGTTTTGTGACTTTTGTCGGATTTCGAGACGTGGGCTCGGGGGCTAGGTTTGAGTGAATTTCGGGATTTGGCCTATATTCGATACTTTTCTTATGGATTTGATCCCTTAGCCTAAATTGTTTGTGTTGTATTACTTGTGGCTAGATTTGGGACGTTCGGAGGCCGAATCGAGAGGAAAGGGTATCCCGGAGTAGGACGTTGCTAGGTTTGAGGTAAATAACGTCTTCAAATTTGGTTCTGAGGGTTCGAGACCCAAATTATATGCTATGTGATTAGTAATGAGGTGACGCACATGTCAAGTGACGGGCGTGCGAGCGTGCGGGCATGCACCGTGAGAGTAGTGGCATGAGTGACTCCATGGCACCGCTTAGTGACTATATCTTGTTGATCTCCATGTTTTCATCATGTGGTAAAGTAGTTGAGCCGTTAATCGTGCTAAACATCATGTTTAGGCTTTGTGATGGTATTTGTTTGAACCCTTAGCGGTTGTTTTCTTGTTGTCATCTCACTAGTTTCATTTTTTATTCCATACTCAGCCATGATCATGCATTTTTATATCATGTCTCAGTCTCAATTATTTATTGATTTACTGTATCATTTCTGGGTTATTTTCATGACATTGTGAGCCTGTGGTGAGATTGGAGAGGTTGATGACTGAGTGAGGCCGAGTGCCTGGTTGTGAGTGACAGTTATGGGATCGACCTGCACGCCACAACAATTATATTGATGATTATGATAGTTCTTGGGCTGTAGGAACCCCTCTGGAGCCTGTAACACAGCCCCAGTGAGCGCGGTTGATATGATTGAGGGATGGATCTTCCCTGGATATGGATCTTGTTTGTAACGATCCGATTGATCATTTTGAGAATTTAAGCTTTGTTCGGTGGAACAAGGTCTTGAACATCTCCACATGGTGTATATCAACCGGCGTGCATGGTTGGATTCAGTTACCGGATGATTCAGAGTCGAATTGGAAGAAGGATTTTAGTTTCGGAAGCTTAAGCGGTGCAATTTGACCGGATTTTTGACTTTTTATGTAAACGGCTCCGAAAAAAGTTTTGGATAATGTCAACAACTTCATATGGTGATTTTGAGCTTAGGCGTGTGTCCGGATTTTGACCTGGAGGTCCGTGGAGTAATTTGAGGCAATTCGGCGAAAGTTGGAAAATTTGAAGTTTGGAAAATGGAGTAGTTTGACCACAGTTGACCTTTTGGGATATCGGGGTCGGAATGCAGTTCCTAGAGTTGGAGAAGCTCTGTTATGTGAATTGGGACTTGTCTGCAAAATTTGGTGTCATTTCGGGTTGAATTGATAGGTTTCGGCATGAGTTTAGAAGTTTGAAGATTTGAAAGTTACTAAGTTCGATTATTGGTGCGATTCGTAGTTTCGTCATGTCTTGATGTGATTTGAGACCTCGAGCGAGTCTGTGTTAGGTTATATGACTTGTTGTGTGTTTAGACGGGGTCCCGGGGGCCTCGGGTGTGTTCCGGGAGGACTACGGGTCAATTCCTCCTATTTTTGAACTGCTGTTTTTCTGCTGCTGGTGTTCTCCTTCGCGATCGCGAACAGCCTTTCCCGTTTGCGATGTGTTGTTGCTGACTACCTCGAAAACCTTCTTCGCATTCGCGTTTGCGAAGCCTTGCATTTTTATTCTTCGCGTTCGCATCCCCTCCCCCGCCTTCGCATAGTAGAAATTAGGGGCTGGAGGCTGTTGGTTATTTCTTCTCCGCGTTCACATCAAGTACCACGCGTTCGCATAAGGTACTGCCTTTTGTTCAACGCGTTCGCGCGTCTCCTCACGCGATTGCATAACACTTCCTACCCCCTTATACGCGATCACATACGCCCTTCCACGATCGCGTAGCTCATTTTTTTTGGTAGAAGCTATTTTCCTTTTACGCGATCGCATCCCTTCTCTCGCGATCGCGATGCACAAATTCCTGGGCAGACAGAATATATTCCAAAATTGAGGGTTAGACCATTGTATTCATATCTTGACTTGTGGAGCTCGATTTTGAGCGATTCTTTGAGGGTTTTTCACAAAATCGATTGGGTAAGTGTTCTTCACCTAGAATCTAACATATTCCATGATTTAGTCTTTGTTTTTATCTTTTAAATCGTGTTTTTGGTTGGAAAAAATGTTGGTTTTTGAAGAAAATTTCTAAAATGAAAAACCATGATTTTGAGGGACGAAATGGTATCAGAAATTGGTAATTTTTGTATGGTTGAACTCATATTGGAATGGGTATTCGAATTTTATAAAATTTGTCGGGTTCCGAGGTGCGGGCCCGGGGTCAATTTTTGGACCGATTTTTAGAATTTGTAAAAGATTGAAGCTTTATTATCCGGAATAGTTCCTTATAAGTTTTATGTGTGTTTTGAAGTTGTTCTAGTTGGTTTGGAGCCGTCCGGANTTTGACCTTTTAGGATTCTTAGGTCCTTATATTCACCTTGTATGAAGTTGTTCTTGATACGCTTGAGTTCTTCTTTGCTAGTTTCCCCTCTACATGCTTTGATTAGAGCTAATTGCTTTAGGATCCCTCTTACCGCCTACTTGACTCTGATTTGACTTAACCAAAGGTTTTAACTCTCTATCATCATGCTATATTTTCATAAACTTCCTATAATTAATTGAATTTTTGAATATCCCTCATAATTTCTCAACCTCATAAGGGGTTTAGATAACTTATATCTTAGTCGACTTGTCCTTACTTGGAATCATTTAACTTGTATTGTCTTTTTATTGTTGACTTGAATCTGTGGATTTGTTGCTTGTCTTATTTTTTTCCCTGGTCAAGCTGTTCTCTTTACACTTAGTATTCTTTACCGTGATTATTCCTTGTGAACGATGTTCTATTGTTTCCTTGTGAATTGAAGTTCTTGTATTGATTTATTCGTCGCACCTTGTGTCATTGTCATGGTTGCGTTGAATTTGATGTTGTGATGTACGAGTTTTCTGACGTGCTATAATTGGTTTCTTAGTTTGTTGCACCACATATTTAAATTGGGGACTACCGATGTATTCTGGGAGATCCCCCTTATATTGCATATTTAAATTGGGGACTACGAACGTATTCTGGGAGATCCCCCCTGTACTGCATATTTAAATTGGGGGCTACGGACGTATCTGGGAGATCCCCCCTGTACAGCATAATTACTTTGGGATCACAGACGTATTCCGAGAGATCCCCCTCTACTGCATATTTACTTTAGGACTACGGACATATTCTGGGAGATCCCCCTGTACTGCATATTTACTTTGGGACTACGAACATATTCTGGGAGATCCTCCAGTACTTCATATTATTTTGGGACTACAGACGTATTCCGTGAGATCCTCTGTATTGTGTGATAAATTTGGAACTACGGGACGGGATCCCGGTAGATTTTATCAAAGGAATTATGTTTGAAAGACAATTATGTGGAAAGTCCAATTTAAAAACTGTTTATCTTGAATAAAACTATGTTTGAAGGACATTCCTTTGGAAAAGAATATTTGAAAATATTTATGTTGAATAAAACTATGTTGAAGGACATTCCTTTGGAAAAGTATATTTGAAAAATGTTTATGTTGAAGAAAACTATGTTTGAAGGACACTTTCTTTGGAAAAGTATATTTGAAAAGATTTTATCTTGAAGAAAACTATGTCTGAGAGACATATCTTAGGAAAATATATTTCAAAAGAATTTCCCTTATAAATAATATTACCTTAAATCTTTCAATATAAAAACTTGCGGGTGAAAGTTTACACTCGAAGATTTTGACCATTTTAATGGGATTTGTGGCTAAGGCCTGGTGTGGAGACTAATGCAGTGCTGAGTTACTACTTGCCCTTATTGTGTTGTGATTTACGGACTTGGGATGTGTTCTCGTCCATCCTTCGGTGTATTATTTTGGTGACCCGTTACTGTTTACTGTTTTTCCTTCCTTATTGTAGTCGTTCCATTATTGGTCATATTATGTGAATAATACATAGAGGTTATGTTTACGTCATTCTCCTGTACTTATACTTGTTCAGTTTATTAGACCAGTGGTGTCTTGACTAGTCCTCGTCACTACTTCACTGAGGTTAGTCTTGATACTTACTGGGCACCGCTGTGGTGTGCTCATTCTACACTTCTGCATATTTTTGTGCAGATCCAGGTATTGATCGTTAGTAGCTGTGCGGGTTCTTGCTGAGGGGACTCAAGGTAAACCTGTCATCGCGTTCGCAGGCTTCGGAGTCATCTTCCTATTCTGTATTTACACTGTTTTACTTACTTCCGAACAATTGTATTTAGAAGTTGTAGTAAACTTTATAGAGCTTATGACTTGTAATACCGGGTTTTGGGAATATGCATTGTATAAAGGGTGTTTATTATTTTTGCTATCCCATGAAAATTAGGCTTATCTAGTCCTTAAGACTAGGTGCCATCACGATACCCAGCGGAGGGAAATTTGGGTCGTGACAAGTTGGTATCAGAGCTCTAGGTTCATAGGTGCTACGAGTCATAAGTGAGTTTAGTAGTCATAAGCGAGTTTAGTAGAGTCTTGCGGATCGGTACATAGACGTCTGTACTTATCTTCGAGAGGCTACAGAACTATTAGGACAATTCCACTTTCTTCATTCCTCTTGTGCGAATTCATTGATCTCGAAGTTTGAAACTATCATTCCATTCTCTCACTAATGGTGAGGACACGAGCTGCGGTTCCTGATGACGTTACCCCGGGGCAGAGGCAGAGGTCGGCGAGGAACACATGCCGCAGTCAGGACACCTACCAGAACAGCCGTTGAGAAGCCGCCAGCAGTTCTAGTTGGGGAGCAGGCACCGGAGGCGCCTGTTGTTACCCCCAAACTTTAGGAGAACTTTAGCACAGTTCCTGAGCATGTTGGGTACATTGGCTCAGGCGGGGTTATTTCAGGTTGCACCAGCTACTTCACCAATCGGGGGAGGAGCCCAGACCCCCACCGTCCACACTCCAGAGCAGCGAGTTCACATTGGTCAGGTTCTAGGTGTCATAGTGACACAGCCTGTGGTTCCAGTTCAACTCATGGTCAGAGCAGCAACATCTGAGGGAGAGAAGCTTAGATTTGCAAGGTTCAAGAGATATAACCCTCCTACATTCAGCGGATTGGCTTCAGAGAGTGCACAAGATTTTCTGGAGGAGTGCCATAGCATCCTCCACACTTTGGATATTGTTGAGATGAGTGGGGTTGCTTTTACCACGTTCCATCTTCAGGGAGCAGCTTATCAGTGGTGGCGGGCATATGAGTTGTGTAGCCCGACCGAGTCAGCTTCACTTATATAGGGTCAGTTTTCAGAGCTGTTCTTGAGAGAGTTTGTACCTCAATCCCCCAAATCAGATTTAGTGATTTGGCCAGGCATGCACCTGCTTCAGTCGCTACAGTTAGAGGGTGAGTCCGTAGATTCATTGAAGGGCTCAGGCATGATATTCGATACCGCATGGCTCGAAAGTTGGAGTCATATATTTCGTTTCAGTAGGTGGTAGGGATCGCTCGCCATTTAGGGGGCATCTGGGACCGGGCATGAGAGGACAGACGAGATCAGGAGAGAGAGTCCAGGGAGGCGAGGAGGCCTCACAGACCGGAGAGATCTGTTGGTCCTTATTTTGGAGGCAGAGTGCGTCACGGTAGAGGTTTTGTGGGTCAGCCAGTTCAGTTTGCATTACCGATTTTGCATGGGGTTTCAGGTACTCGTGGGTCTCAGAGTAATCGTATTGCACAGTTTCCACAGCCACTCCAGCAGAGAGGTTGTTTTGAGTGTGGAGATACTAGTCACAGGGGGGGAGATTTTCCCAGGCTCCAGGAAGATGTGTTACAGCAGGGCATTCAGGTGAGTAGAGGCGCCCAAAAGGGGGAGGCCGACCCGTTGATGTGTTTCAAATAGTAGGCTGGAAGCCGTTGTGCCAGATGTTATCGTACAAGTACGTTTTGATTTGTTGTAGAGGGGCACCATTCGTATTTCATTATAACTCTGTTGGTCGGGGCAAGTTCCCTCATTTGTTGTTTCGTTTATGAGTGAGTTTCATGCTTTGCACTCTATTTTCGTGTTTACTCTTGTTGGGAGATTCTGTGAGTGATAGCCCGTGTCTATTGTTTGTTTCTATTCATTATTGAAAGATATGAGACTAGTAGTAAATTCCTATTGTCCAGTAAGGTAGGTTTGATGTGATTCCTGAGTATAGTGGTTATGAGCTGTGATTCTTATGCTCCACCAGTGTGGGAGCCATCACGTGTTGTAATTTTGTTAAAGGAAGTGATCTAGTGAAAAATTCTAGTTGGTGGGGTATATATCCTATTTTTGATTTAGAGTTGAGGGCGAGATCCTCGTGATCTCTTGTGATTCGATATGTTTGAGTCGGGCTGAGTACCGCGGTGGAAATTATACCAGGATAGGATCCTTGTGATCTGTTCATGTGCTTTAGTTCATTCCTTGTTATATTGTTTTGTAGGTTAGCATTAATAGAAAGTTGTGCCTGTTGGGCTTGTTTGATAGTTTCCTTATGTTTTCCTCTTTTCATATTCAATCATTTTCGTCCTGTGCTTCTTGAGTTTTAGCTTGCGGGATGTGTGTCCGGTGGTGTTAGTTGGGGCTTGGTGATTCGGGTTTCAAAGTATGAGGCCCTCGTGTTTATTGCATTATTATCAGTGTATTGGAGGTTTGAAACAGAGTTCTATCAGATATGAGGTTAATTGTCGGTGCTGAGTGGATTTCGGGCAGCCATTGTGATCAGAAGTATTAGTAAAGACCTATGTGTGGTGTGTTATGTTGTGTGGTCGTACCTTGTGGGTGTAGGCATGAGTTGATGTAACTAGTTGAGACTGATACCAGATATGGATTTAGGATCGGGTCTTTTGGAAATGAATAGAGGGTGAGAATTCGGGGTCTAAGTCTTATCGGTGTTGGTAGAAGGGCTAAATCGCAGTTGATATGGTGTCGTCAGGCTTATGTATATTGGGGTGACGTGGGATCACCCGCATGTGTATTTTGGAAGTGTGCATTCAATGATTGGATGAGTTTGAGGTGAATCTTGGCACATTCGAGGACGAACGTTTGCTTAAGAGGGGGAGAATGTAACGACCCGACCGCTCGTTTTGAGAATTTAAGCTCTGTTCGGTGGCACAAGGTCTTGAACAGCTTCACATTGTGTATGTCAACCGACGTGCATGGTTGGATTCAATTACTGGATGATTCAGAGTCGAATTGGAAGAAGGATTTTAGTTTCGGAAGCTTAAGGGTGGAATTTGACCGGAATTTTGACTTTTTATGTAAACGGCTACGGAATAAGTTTTGGATAATGTCAACAGCTTTGTATGGTGATTTTGAGCTTAGGCGTGCGTCCGGATTTGGTCCTGGAGGTCCGTGGACTAATTTGAGGCAATTCGGCGAAAGTTGGAAAATTTGGAAAATGGAGTAGTTTGACCACAGTTGACCTTTTGGGATATCGGGGTTGGAATGCGGTTCCGAGAGTTAGAGCAGCTCCGTTATGTGAATTGGGACTTGTTTGCAAAATTTGGCGTCATTCCGGGTTGAATTGATAGGTTTCGGCACGAATTTAGAAGTTTGAAGATTTGAAAGTTCCTGTCACGATCCAAAATCCATAAGGTCGTGATGGCGCCGGACATCATTGTCAGGCAAGCCAATCATTAAATAGTTAAGTTAAATATCATGTTTTAGCATTTTTGAAATCATTACCTTTCACTTTATTACATAATAACTGAATAAAATCCGCTAAGTAAATACGACAGTTTAATATTCCATTTTTTTTATAAAATATAAATCCAGAATCCGGTGACACAAGTACATGAGCAATTACTAAGAATTTTACAAATTCTACAAAGCTTGTCCGAAATACAAATAGGACAAGGAATGAAAATGAAAATACAATACATAGAGGAAGACTCTGCCCCGCTCGCGAATCGAACATGCGACGTGGTTAACATAATACTAGGGCTACCCCGCTCACGAATCATACCTGCGACTCGGGTCCCCGTCTAAATATACATAAATACAGGGTCATCCTGCTCGCGAATCATACATGCGACTCAGGCACCCAAAGTTACACATATTCACACCAATAAAACATATTTTTATCAGGAAAATTAGTTGTTCCATGAAGTGATAAAATTCTCCTTTTAATAAAAATGAGAATAGTATTTAAAACCTTTCTGGAGATTTACTTGCCAATTTCGACAGGGTTCCAAACTCTATAGATTTATCCGAAACACAATTGTCCAAGGAAGAATCAATTCTCCTTCCCGGTGATTAAGAAAAGTAAACTCTATCCTTCTCAGAGATTTAGATACTAATTGAAAGTATCACATGATATTTTATTGACAAGGTCACAAGTACAAGAAGTAAAGCATGCTAGTGGGTCCTAGACTAACCGGACATGGCATAATAGTAGCTACTCACGGGCTCCCGTCACCTCGTGCGTACGTAGCCCCCCGCAAATAATAGCATGTATTCATTTAGTTCACCTATGGGGACAATTCCCCCTCACAAAGTTAGAAAGAAGACTTACCTCGTTCCAAAATTCCATAACCGACTCCCAAGCCCTTCCGACGACTCCATTGGACGCACAACGCCCCACTACTATCCAAATAATGACAAACCAATGAAAATATACTCTAATATTTACAACAATTCAAATTATATAATTTTCCAATTCCGCTCAGTGAATTGACCAAAATGCTCGGGCCCACGTGCCTGAATTCTGAAATTTCTCGAAGATATACCCTACCCATAGTCTTACTACCTCAAATACAATTTACTCTAAATTCCATGCTCAATTTCGTGGTAGAAATTCAAAATAAAATTTCTAGGTTTTCTTCCAAAAATCCCATTTCCCTACTAATTTCCATGTTCAAATTCATGTAAGATCACATATTTAACTCAAAAATAGGAAGAAATCACTTACCTAGTGTTTCTTGGTGAAAATCCCTCCTTGAGCTCTCCAAAATCATCCAAACCAAATGAAAGAAATGAAAGAAATGGGCCAAAACTCGTGTTTAAAACAATCTGCCCAGGCTTCATCGAGTTGTACCTTGCGCTGTGCAGGTTGTACATCCTATTATAATTTTTCCTTACTGTACACCTTCTGTTAAAACGCCCATACCTCCTTGTAGAAATATCCAAATGACAAACGGTTTGAATATTTAGAAACTAGACTCGAAGATCTTTCATTTGATAGGGTTTACACCACATAACTCTTTATATATTCCACTATATGAGCTTCCAAAGTCGGCTCCATGCATCAGAAAATTCTGTCGAAACTGCTTCACCAGCCATCTCCAATCGATCATAACTTTTTGATCAAATGCCCAAATCATGAATGGTTTAACTTTCTAGAAACTAGAATGCAAGCGCTACAACATTTATGTTTTCAAATTTTCATATTCCTCATAGATTTTGATATGTACGCTTCCAAAGTTAGCTCTTCGATGCATTAGTTGCTGTCCAAAACAGATTTGCAGCAGAAATTTCAGCAGCTATTTTGGCCCGAAATTCATTCCGTTAACCTTCCGAAATCCACCCGAGGCCCTCGGGACCTTAACCAATTATACAAACATGTCCCAAAACATGATACGAACTCGATCGAGGCCTCAAATCACATCAAACAACGTCGAAATCATGAATCACACTCCAATTCAAGCTTTATGAACTTTGAAATTTCAAACTTCTACATCCGATGGCGAAACCTATCAAATCACGTCCGATTGACCCCAAATTTTGCACACAAGTCATATTCCACATTACGGACCTGCTCCAACTTTCGGAATTGGAATCTAACCCCGATATCAAAAAGTCAAACTCTCGGTCAAACTTCTAAAAAACCTTCAAATTTCTATCTTTAGCCAAATGACTTCAAAATGACCTACGGACATCCGAATTTACTTCCGATCGCGCTCCCTACTCCAAAATCACCAAACGGATCTATTCCCAGGCTCGGAATCCCAAACGAACATCTATAACACTGAAATGCCTTTCAACCCAGATTTATGAAATTCTTCTAAAATGTTATCTTCCATAATATGCGCCGAAATGCTCCCGGGTTATCCAACTCCCGATCCGAACATACGCCCGAGTTCGAAATCATCATACGAACCTGTTGGAACCTTCAAATCCTGATTCGAAGGTCGTTTACTCAAAATTCTAATATTAGTCAATTCTTCCAACTTAAGGCTTCCGAAATGAGAATTTTCTTTCCAATTTGACTCTGAACTTCCCGAAATTTAACTCTGACCACGCCTACGAGTCATAATTCCTGAAATGAAGCTGCTCATGGACTCAAACCACTAGACGAAGTGCTAGAGATCAAAATGACCGGTCGGGTCATTACATTCTCTCCCACTTAAGCATACGTTCATCCTCGAACGTGCTAAGAACTGCTCTGGAGTTATCTGAAATCACTATTTAACACCTTGTGCACCTGCCCGTGCTGCCACAACCCAGTTGAGCACATAAGCTTGATCAAATCTGAAGATATCCTCCTTTATCCATACAGTAAGCTTAGAACCCAATTCCAATACCTAAAATTCTCTGTCAGGCCTATTTCCAATATATGAACACCATATCAATTACCACATGAGGTACCAGAACACGACTGCGCACCTTTGCTGATTTAGCATCATGCACCGCATAATTCATAATCTAACCACAATGACACTCCCTGAACCTTAATAGCCAAAATTCCATGAATCTGATGCTCCCAATGCACCTTATGATATATATATATATATATATATATATATATATATATACATCCTGCTCTAATGTTGGCGATACCACCACAATGGAGATGTGTAGAAATTTCTAACCAATTTCAGAGTTAACCAAACATTGAATCCTTCCTCTTGACTAAGACCATCATCTCATTACAAACCAATAAGGGTAACTGTCCTTTAATGTATTTCACATAATCTTATCGCACTGATACCTTATGCAATAATCTCGTCTCACCCAGTATGAGCTGCTCAGACAACCAATCACCCCAGACATGACCAACAGTCTCACACTATGCCACAATGCGCCAATAGGCCACAATTCGAACATGATATATAAGGAAATGACTCAGGAAAGGACTACTCAACTCACGCAACTAACATGGATTTCTTTAGGAAATAGGAAGCAAAAACACAAGAAAAAAATAAATATAGGAACCTCACTCAACGTCACACTGTTACGGCGTGCAACCCGATCCAAATAACATACCTATGGCGGCGTGCCACCCGATCCCATCATAAAATTCACATAAGGAGATATACACGGAGCTGAATTGCTCACTATCACAAAATACTGAATATCGATCACAAGCACGCTAAGTGCATAATACCATCCTAGGGAGACTGATAGAGCCATACGCTACGAAAACTCGAGCACAACTGAGGTGCGATATATATATACTCTGAATCTCAAGAGCTCACCTGCTCACATAACATCATTACTACGCAGAAACTCAGCACATAGGAATTTATCAAGCCGTTTCACAACTCACACGACACAATCATAATATTACATGAATTTGACGAAAACGGAACCACACCTGATATTCTAACACCCCTCCTTGATGAGCACTATACTGAAATGAACACATCTGACTCACATGAAGCCCACAGCCATGTTTAATCCATTTGCGCACATCAAGCCAATTTCGCTCACACTGAACTAGGCTAATAGCTTGACCTGGGTCCATTATGTCACAACCCGATTTCGGAGTCTTGATGGCGCCTGTCGTGGAACCAGGCAAGCCGCCCCTTTGTTTCTAAGATAAATTCAATTTCTAGTAAAAATGCGATTTTAAATGAATTTATTGATAATACTAAGAGTCTGAAGATTAAAAACAATATTTGAAACAAAATTTATCCGGTGTCACTCAGTCATGAGCTGCTATAAAAAAAATAAAGAATGAAGAAATAGACAACATAGTCTCAAAATAAGTGCAACATGTGGAATAAGGAAGAGAAGACGAGGTCGCTATCTCCAGCTGCTACCTCGACAACTCCAATGGAAACTCTGACAGCTGCTCAATATCCACTACCGGGTCCCGGTGTACCTGGATCTGCACACAAGGTGCAGGGGGTAACGTGAGTACACCAACTCAGAAGTAACGAACGCAAACTATGGGCTGAGAAGTAGTGACGGACAAAACCTCAAAATTATACAATAAACCATATACAGAATTTAGACATGCTAACAGTTTATCAGGATGAGCAAATATGTCAAGTATGCCAGTATACTCTACATGCCATCATAAAATATATGTATGAAACCAATGTGGATATGCACATAGTGCTCACAACCCTCACACAACAGTCCACCCAGTACCGTATATGGCTCTCAGGCCCAGGGAAAAGTCCATCCCAGAATGTACATAATCGTTGGTGACCATAGTCACTCCGTACTAAGGAAAAAGGCCAATCCAGCCCCACGGAGAAAGTCCATCTCCATAATACAAAACACGAACAAGATCCATGTCCAAGGACGACCCATCCCTCACATAACACCCACTTCGGACAAGATCCATGTCCAGGGAAGATCCATCCCTCACATCAATGCGCTCACTGGAGGTGTAAAGACTCCGGAGGGTCCCTAGTGGCCCAAGTGCTATATTAAGCCAACGAAGGCATGATTTAAGTATCGCTGCGGTGTGCATTCTGATATCATAATTGTCTCAATAGCAGGCTCTCGGCCTCACTCAGTCATTACTCTTCATTCTCACTCACATGGATCACAGATGCATCCATCAGCCTGAAACAATGATAAGTATGCATATAATTAACAATACTGAGACTGAGATATGAAGTAATATGCTATAAAGGGACTGAGTATATGCAATCAAATAATCACAAAATGAGACAGTAATATACGACCACTCGGGTCTCAGCATTTTCGGCGTGAAGCCTAACTTATACTTAACATGATTTCTAACAGGTTCACAATTACCACATTTACAGAAGCACAGATATCATACAGAGAATAATCACTAAGCGGTGCCATGGGATAAGCCAGGCCACAAATACTCGGTGCACGCCCGCACACCCGGCACTTGGCATGTGCGTCACCTCAATTATAGTCATAAATAATTTAGCTCGGGGTTTCGAACCCTCAGAACCAAATTTGGAAACGTTACTTACCTCAAAATCGGCCAAAATACTATTCCGCAGTGCCTTTGCCTCTAAATTCAGTCTCTAAGTGCTCCAAATCTACCAAGTTCAGATTTTTATCATCATATTATGCTTAAGGAATGAATTCCAATTGAAAAGTACCTAATTTAGCTCAAAACCCGAAATTAGCCAAAACCCGACCCCAGGCCCGCATCTTGAAACTCGAAAAATTTTATACCAAAATGTTCTTCATCATCTCACAAGTCTGTACATATAAAGAACGCTAAAATCGGAGTTTGTTTGACCCCTCAAATCGACCCCTAAAGGTCTCATAATCTCAATCCCTAACCCCACCTTTTTCTACTGATTTTCATGCATTAAACACTGAGACTATGTTCCTTAATCACCTATAATCGAGTTTTAAGGTCCAAAATACTTACCTCTATGAAGAACACTGATTTTCCCTCTTCAAAATCGCCTTAAGAGCTTCTTCCCGTTCAAAAATGGTGTTAAAATAGGTTATGGTCGCGAAAGGGTTTTAATTTAACTGCCCAGGTTTTTAATAAAATACCATGTGCGTTCGCACGCTCCTAGGCGTGTTTACACAGGGTCTTCTACACTCTCTCAGGCGATCGCAGCACTGTGTACGCGATCGCACAGTGCACTAGCTACCCTTTCCCCCACGCTCCAAGACTCGTGTGTGATCGCACACACTCACCCGCGATCGCACTGCCTCCTCCCTCTCTACTCTGCGATCGCACCACTTCACCTGTGATCGCACAGAACAAATTCCGGGGCCTCACCAACAGGCCTATGCGATCGCATATGACACCCCGCGATCGCATAGAGGAATTTACACCCTACAACACACCAGCAAAAACAGCAGATCTTTCAAGTCCGGAAGTGTCCGTTAATCACCCGAAATCAATCCCGAGCCCCTCGGGACCTCAACCAAATATACCAACACATCACATATGATCATTCAAACTTAGTTGCATCCTCGGAACACCAAAACTAACATCAAAACACCAAAATCACATCGGATTCAAGCCTAAGAACTTTAAAATTTCTCAAATCCACCAACGATGCCGAAACTATCCAAAACAACTCCGATTGACCTGAAATTTTGCAGACATACCCAAAATGACATTACGAACCTGTTCCAACTTCCGGAATTCCATTCCGACCCCGATATCCTGTTTTCCACTGCCGATCGAAAACCATCATAAACTAACTTTCGCCAATTCAAGCCTAATTCTACACCGGTCCTCACAAAAATATTCCGAACACACTTCTAAGTCCCAAATCACCTAACGAAGCTACCCGAGCCATAAAATCTTCCTTCCGAGGTCGGTTACCAATAAGTCAACTCTCAGTTGACTTTTCCAACTCTAAGACCATTTTTAAAGACTAAGTGACTAAATTCTCGTTATAATTATTCCGGTTCCGAGCCTACCAACTCTAACACATCAAGAACAGTTTAACCAAGCTATGACGAGGCAATAATAGTAAATATAAATGCAGATTCTACGTAACGATCGACCGGGTCGTTACACATAATAACCCACTTCCTCTCATAACACGCAAGAACAACCATCACAACCGGGACAAACACCCCACAATCCACAACCAACTGAACCGAACGCCTTCCAGGCATAAATTTTCAAGTAAGCCAGATTGCACTTCCTTATACTTGGTCTAAATCTTCAATCAATCAGGTGACTACATGTCACGCTTATACAATCTTCCCGTGGTCACGCTCCCACGACCTTCCACACAAGGTAACAAGTTTACACATCCATACCACCGACTACACTAACACTGTAAAACAATTCAAGGACCCATAACCAGGATACAAAGCCTCTTTCACCAAACACTGATCTCAGATGACACTGAAGACAACACCAGTTTACTCTAAACATTCAAGTCACTTTTTCTTGCTCATCCAAGCTCATGAAATCCTAGTTAACACCGAACCACAATCTCGATTCTTACTCCCAGTTACACACCATATAATGCACCTAACATGCCAATATGAGATTGCGCAAGAATTCCATCATAACTCCTGAACCACTAATAGGGGAAACACCTCATCATATAGAAACCTCTTACTTACCTTAATTCAAGAGAACGATAACAACACTCAAGTGAATTCTCACAATCACCCAACATGCAAATCCTTAAGTAGTGGTCTGAACCACCATAAACCTTCTGGGATCCGCCTACACCTGACAGGCCATAGCACTGGAATGCTCCCAAATGAAATCTATTACGACGGCCGACAAGCCCCACACACATCTGCACAAACCATATGCATGCTTTAATTACACTGACGAAACTGATCAATGTCGTACATGTACCATTTCAACCACCTTCCCTTTTCCCAGAAATTATACTGTAAAAGCTTGTCTCTTAATCATACTGCTACCTGAAACTCTTAAACGCCGCATTCTTAACTTTTGAATTCACGAGGACCGCTATTGAGAGTCACCCACTTTGACTGGCCCCGAACACAATCAACTCCAAAGCTCTTCTAGCACACGGACACCTTTTTTAATGAAGCACGTGACTGAGTCACTACCCTACAGCTCACCCATGCCTCAAGCATAAATTCTGAATCTCCCAAAACCTAACCCTGGTCCAATAGGACCAACTCGTGCACATATTTATCAAGTCACATGCCCAATTACCATTCTACTCATTTCCCTTAGCTGTACTAACTTGCCAGTATGCCGACAATCCGCAACCCCATGAGAAGACAATCCTACATCCCAACTGCAGGTGGTGGGACTCCCCCACTTAGCCCAAAGCTACTCATTGCACCACTCTAGACCCTGCTGAGATCCTTTCCCCTTTGTTGACATGAATCTTGCTCAACCAATCCGTCCAATTATTCCAAATTCTCTTGTTAACACTCCCTAAATACTCAAATTCTCTAGCATCATTCACACATTCTGCCTCCTACCGAATAGCCACCAGAATCCCTCACAGAAACTTGCCAACCACACAACCGCTAACTTACTCACAGGAGATAACCCACCTGTGGAAATCACCAACTAACACCTTCCAACAACGCTGAAATGCACACTCTCTGCAACATTAATACCCCATCCTAAGCCTGCTCTCATTCACCAACTTTACCAGTTCGTCCGCTCATCATGGACATCTACTAAATGTGCTACAATATCCTCTAATCCACCACTATGTTACCGCTCTCCCACTTGGTAAACTCATTCCTTTAAACCACATACCTGACTTCCGCTCCTTACACCTGGCCTTTTTAGAAAGGGACCCACCGTCTAGCACTTTTCACATATCTTACTTCATCGTATGCTACCCAATTCCTGCCTCAATTCAACATCATTCTCTGCAGCTCTTAAACCGGTAGAACACCACGACTTCAAACTCCCCGAAGATCATCCTTCTCGAGCTGCCTTCATTAGAAATAACTATTCAATTTTGAACCACCACACACCACAATCTCTGACAACCGCTTCTTCAATACTACTTCATAACACTCTGACCCAATGCAACTGAAGAACTATAACACCGGCGAACTTAACACACTCTATTCGATCAAAACAGCGATACCACCTCACAGATGAAAACTCCACCTCACTTGATAACACCAAGTCTTATTACTTTATCCCCCCCCCCCAGACTTGAACATTTATAGCCCAATTGCCCTTCTTCCGCCGGAACTAAAATACTCAAATCTTGAAATTATGCTAAGAGAAGATCTCCCTTCCAGCCATTCATCACCCCCAACCTCCGGGAAAGCATTCTACCATCATATCAACACCGCACGATAACCAATCGTAAGCATCATAACAATCTAAGCATAGCCTCAAAATTCTCAGAAACACAGCAACCGAGACGAAACAACATAATATTCTTCTGCAGGGCAACAACAACAGCCCCAACCAACTACACATGGAAAACATCTCGCGCCATATCCGTAGCACCATTTCAATTCCTAAAATCCACGTTTCATAGCAAGCGTTTCGCAGCGTATAATATTGAGTAGGAAGAACATAGGCATAAGCCTCAAAGGAATAGAATCACACGATGAGGAATCAAGAAGGGAAGTACTCCTAACAGCCCTGTAGCCTCTCGAAGATAAGTACAGACGTCTCTGTACCGATCCGCAAGACTCTACTAGACTTTCTTATGACCCGTGAAACCTAAGGGAACCTAGTGCTCTGATACCATGTTGTCACGATCCAAAATCCATAAGGTCGTGATGGCGCCGGACATCATTGTCAGGCAAGCCAATCATTAAATAGTTAAGTTAAATTTCCTGTTTTAGCATTTTTGAAATCATTACCTTTCACTTTATTACATAATAACTGAATAAAATCCGCTAAGTAAATACGACAGTTTAATATTCCATTTTTTTTTATAAAATATAAATCCCGAACACATCCCAGAACCCGGTGACACAAGTACATGAGCAATTACTAAGAATTATACAAATTCTACAAAGCTTGTCCGAAATACAAATTGGACAAGGAATGAAAATGAAAATACAATACATAGAGGAAGACTCTACTGATTGTGGGTCGTCTCCGAGTGATGCAGCTCGTCTAAGTCTCCAAATCAGCCATATTGCTTTGAAAGTACCTGTGCAACAAAATGCACAGAAAGTGTAGCATGAGTACGAAAACAACGTGTACTCAGTAAGTATCCCGCCTAACCTCAGAGAGGTAGTGACGAGAGGTCGAATTTGACACTTGCTATAAGTCAGTTTAGTATAATCAAGTGAGATGCTAAGCATGAGTATCATAGGCAAATTTAATAATAATCAGGGATAAGAAATATCAACTTCTTTCACATTTAAACCATTAAATCTTCGTCATTTCAGTTGGCAATTTTACAACTTCTTAGGCCAATAAACAGTAATAATTACAGGAAATACGCAGCAATTATCATGCGCAAGAAAATGCCGAGGGTCGAACGGCGCGGACCAACAATNATAAATACGCAGCAATTATCATGTGCAAGAAAATGTCGAGGGTCGAACGGTGCGGACAAACAATAATAAAATGTGCACTGCCGAGGGTCGAACGGCCCGAACCATAGATGCATTTATCTGCCCCGCTCACGAATCGAACATGTGACGCGGTTAACATAATACTAGGGCTACCCCGCTCACGAATCATACCTAAGACTCGGGTCCCCTTATAAATATACATAAATACGGGGTCATCCTGCTCGCGAATCATACATGCGACTCAGGCACCCAAAGTTACACATATTCACACCAATAAAACACATTTTTATCAGGAAAATTAGATGTTCCATGAAGTGATACAATTCTCCTTTTAATAAACATGAGAATAGTATTTAAACCTTTCTGGAGATTTACTTGCCAATTTCGACAGGGTTCCAAACTCTATAGATTTATCTGAAAAACAATTATCCAAGGAAGAATCAATTCTCCTTCTAGGTGATTAATAAAAGTAAACTCTATCCTTCTCAGAGATTTAGATACTAATTGAAAGCATCACATGATTTTATTGACAAGGTCACAAATACAACAAGTAAAGCATGCCAGTGGGTCCTACTCTACCCGAACATGGCATAATAGTAGCTACGCACGGATTCCAGTCACCTCGTACGTACGTAGTCCCCCGCAAATAATAGCATGTATTCATTTAGTTCACCTATGGGGACAATTCCCCCTCACAAAGTTAGAAAAGAGACTTACCTCACTCCGAAATTCCATAATCGGCTCCCAAGCCCTTCCGACGACTCCATTGGACGCACAACGCCCCAAAACTATCCAAATAACGACAAACCAATGAAAATATACTCTAATATTTGAAAAAATTCAAATTATATAATTTCCCAACTCCGCTCAGTGAATTGACCAAAATGCCCTCGGGCCCACATGCCCGAATTCCGAAATTTCTCGAAGATATACCCTACCTATAGTCTTACTAAATCAAATATACAATTTACTCTAAATTCCATGCTTAATTTTGTGGTAGAAATTCAAAATAAAATTTCTAGGTTTTCTTCAAAAAATCCCATTTCCCTAATAATTTCCATGTTCAAATTCAAGTAAGATCACATATTTAACTCAAAAATAGGAAGAAATCACTTACCTAGTGTTGCTTGGTGAAAATCCCTCCTTGAACTCTCCAAAATCGTCCAAACCAAATGAAAGAAATGAAAGAAATGAAAGAAGACTCGTGTTTAAAACAATCTGTCCAGGCTTTATCGAGTTGTACCTTGCGATGTGCAGGTTGTAAATCCTATTACAATTTTCTCTTACTCTACACCTTCTGTTAAAATGCCCATAGATCCTTGTAGAAATATCCAAATGAAAAATGGTTTTAAGGTTTAGAAACTAGACTCGAAGATATTTCATTGGATAGGTTGTACACCACATATTTATATATTCCGAGATATGAACTTCCAAAGTCGGCTCCATGCATCAGAAAATTCTGTCGAAACTGCTTCACCAGCCATCTCCAATTGATCATAACTTTTTGATCAAATGCCTAAATCATGAATAACTTTATGGAAACTAGAATTCAAGGGCTATAACGTTATGTTTTGCAAATTTTCAGATTTCTCATAGATTTTGATATATACACTTCCAAAGTTAGCTCTTCGATGCATTAGTTGTTGTCCAAAACAGATTTGCAGCAGAAATTTCAGCAGCTATTTTGTCCCGAAATCCATTCCGTTAACATTCTGAAATCCATCAGAGGCCCTCGGGGCCTAAACCAACTATACCAACATGTCCCAAAATATTATACGAACTCGCTCGAGGCCTCAAATCACATCAAACAATGTCGAATTCATGAATCTCACTCCAATTCAAGCTTTATGAACTTTGAAATTTCAAACTTCTACATCCTATGCCGAAACATATCAAATCACGTCCGATTGACCCCAAATTTTGTACACAAGTCATATTTGACATTACGAACCTGCTCTAACTTTCGGAATTGAAATCCGACCCCGATATAAAAAATTCAAACTCTCGGTCAAACTTCTCAAAAACCTTCAAATTTCTATCTTTAGCCAAATGACTTCAAAATGACCTACGGACATCCGAATCCACTTCCGATCGCGCTTCCAACTCCATAATCACCATACGGATCTATTCCCAGGCTCGGAATCCCAAACGGACTTCTATAACACTGAAATGCCTTTCAACCCAGATTTATGAAATTCTTCTAAAATGTTATCTTCCATAATATCCGCCGAAACGCTCCCGGGTTATCCAACTCCCAATCCGAACATACTCACAAGTCCAAAATCATCATACGAACCTGTTAGAACCTTCAAATCCTGATTCGAAGTTCGTTTACTCAAAATTCTAATCTTAGTCAATTCTTCCAACTTAAGGCTTCCGAAATGAGAACTTTCTTTCCAATTTGACTCCGAACTTCCCGATATTCAACTCGACCATCCCTACGAGTCATAATTCCTGAAATGAAGCTGCTCATGGCCTCAAATCGCTGAACGAACCACTAGAGATCAAAACAACCGGTCGGGTCGTTACAGTTCCTAAGTTCGATTATTGGTGTGATTCGTAGTTTCGTCGTGTCTTTATGTGATTTGAGACCTCGAGCGAGTCCGTGTTAGGTTATATGACTTGTTTGTGTATTTAGACAGGGTCCCGGGGGCCTTGGGTGTGTTCCGGGAGGACTACGGGTCAATTCCTCCTATTTAAAAGGAGTTTTACTGTAATGAAGGAAAAATGTTAGATTTAGGCTTGCCTAGTTTCACGATAGGCGCCATCACGGCCGGGTAGGTTTTGTAGTGGTGACATATTTGTATTTTCTTTTCTGTCCAATTTGTATTCCGGACAGTTATTGTATTTCATTTTATTTCCTAGTAATTGCTCGTGCACTTGTGACACCGGGTTATGGCATGATTATGAGATATTCAGTATTGAAATTGTAAATATTTTTATTTATTCTGTAAATGTTATCTTTTACTAGTTACATTGAAGGAAATTTACGATTTCAAAAATATTAAAAACGAGAATTTAAGTAACTATTTAGTGTTGGCTAGTTTGACAGTGGTGTCCGACGCCATCACGACCTTTAATAAATTTTGGGTCATGACATTTGTCATGAGGACAAACATGTTGAAGTTCTTGATTTATTTGCTAAAACTTCATACTAAACAAGCTGAGTTTTTACATAATTTACTAAAACTTCACACCAAAAATGCTGAAGTATTTGTTTTGCAGTCTAAACAAGATGAAGTTTTTTTGTTCATTTTCTAAGACTTCAGCACTAAAATATGCTGAAGTTTTGTCCTGCATTCAATAGTTTTGTCATGAGCTTTTTTCGAAACTTCAGCAGAAAATACTGAAGTTATTTAGTTCATTTGTAAAAACTTCAGGACAAATATGCTGAAGTTTTCCTCCTACACTATGTAATTATATAATGAATTTTATTTAATTCATGCTGAAGTTAAATTTAGTTCATTTGCTAAAAGTTCATACCAAAACGTGCTTAAGTTTTGTCCTGCATTAAACAACTTTTTTCATGAGCTTTTTATCGAAAACTTCAGTATAAACAACTGAAGTTTTTTAGTTCATTTTCTAAGACTTCAACACTAAAATATGTTGAAATTTTGTCCTACATTCAATATTTTGTCATGAGCTTTTTTCTAAACTTCAACATAAAATTCTGAAGTTGTTTAATTCATTCGTAAAAATTTATGACAAACGTGCTGAAGTTTCCTGCACTATGTAATTTTCTCATGTATGCTTAAGTTAAATTTAGTTCATTTGCTAAAAGTTCATACCAAAACGTGCTTAAGTTTTGTCCTGCATTGAACAGCTTTTTCATGAGCTTTTTTTCGAGAACTTCAGTATAACAAGCTGAAGTGTTCTAGTACATTTGCTAAAACTTCAGCTTAAACGTGCTTAAGTTTTTCTCCTGCAGTATGTAATTTTCTAATGAAATTTTTTTGAACTTCGTACTTAAATTCTTTTGTTCAGTTTCCTAATACTTGATACTAAGCATGCTTCTGCAAGATGAGTTCGATTTGCCTTGTTATTACTTTCAATGGGAGGTGGACTTTTGATTTCAAATACTTGGATCATGATACAAAACTTGTTCTGCTTAATAAACAAGTATCATTCAATACTTTCCTAAAGAAAATTAGTGAAGTTAAAGATATTGATTCAACCAAATATTCACTAAAGATATGGTTTGATATCAAATTAAATACAAGCAAAGGGATGCTTGTAGATTCAAACGAAGAACCTGTATACATTTGCTAACAACTGATTCAGCCTACAAGAATTTCCATTTTGACGTCGAAAAAATACAACTCATTTCTGACAGTATAGCTACTTCAGAATCTGCAACATTCAAACCATCTCTTGCATATACAATAGATTCAGAACAATTTTCTGATTATAAACATGAACTAGAACAACTAATAATGGAAGTAGACAATGAGCAATAAACTTCTAACATTACAACTGCTTCAGAATATTGAATGTTGCAACAATTACCCGCCGCTACAATAATGTCACGACTCAAAATTCTGGACCGTGATGGCGCCTAACATCACACTTGCCAGGCAAGTCAACGTTATAGGTTATTTAGCCAATTCTTTACATTTTTAATGATTTTCAGAAAAAATAGACAAAACCAACCGAAATAAACCTAAAGCTATATAGATGACAACTTTAATTACAAGATATTTCTACCCAGAATCCGGAGTCACAATTCACGAACATACAAAGATTTTCTACAAATATTTGTCCGTAAGAAATTACAACTTTTTGTGAAGTAAAGTAAAACAATAAGTATAGAAGTGTAGAAGGGGACGCCGGGGCCTGCGGATGCCAGCAGAACTACCTTGGGTCTCCTAGTTGTATAATTCGTATCCAACCTCTCGATCAGCCACTACCTGCTCCAAAATCTACATAGGAAGTGTAGAGTGCAGTATCAGTACAACCGACCCCACATATTGGTAAGTGCCGAGCCTAACCTCGAAGAAGGAGTGACAAGGCTACGGTGGGACACTCACAATATAAGTTGCATACAGTGAATAATAAGACAGAAAAGAAAGCAGAATAATATAAAAATAGTTACTTGCAAGGAATAAATACAGAACTCAACGTGTTTTTCCAGTATTTAGCTATAACCAATCTTTAAGTGAAATGCAAAAATACCGGACAACTTACAAAGTCAAAGAAAGAACATACACACATAAACTGTTGCGGCACGCAACCCGATCCCACCGTACATATCACAATCCTCCCTTATTTATTCTTAATATCATAAGTAAAAAAATTATAGATAAAATGTTGTAGTGTGTAACCCGATCCCACCATATTATAATAAACACAATTACGGTTCACCCTTATATCACCACATTCCACCCTTATTACATTTGTTGCAGCGTGCAACTCGATCCCACCGTATAATAACAATTCATCCTTATTCCTCTTCAATATTTCACCCTTATTCCACTTGTTGCAGCGTGCAACCCGATCCCACCATATTCATATAAATTACACAGGAAGTATAGAAATTTCACAAAATTAACACAAGACCCTTCTCAACAGTTAAACTTCATAACCGGGCAAATGAAAAACTTGTACTCAATGATACTTTACACAAGTAATACTACTCAGCGAGACCAAACTAGAGTATCACAAAAATATCGTATTCAACAGGTAGCAATTAGGCATGAATTACAAGTAGGCATGTAACAATTAAAGCATAGAAACAATATAAGGAGAACGGGAAAGAAACATGCAAAACAGATAAATTGGCGGCGCATAAGTACTCGTCACCTCACATATATGCCGCTCACATAATTTTCACATAACAATTAAGGAAAATATTCCTAATCCCTCAAGTCAAAGTTAGACACAACACTTACCTCGATCCACAGGCCACTCACTGCTCAATTATCGCTTTTCCTCTAGTATATACCTCCAAACCACTCGTATCTAGCCATAATTAACTTAATAACATCAAATATTTCGAAAGAAATAAATTTCAATACATAAATTTAGATTTCCCAAACTTTCCCCCAAAAAGTCAAAAAATCGACCCCGGACCCGCTTGGTCAAAACTCGAGATTATGACCAAAATCTATTCACCCATTCACCCCTGGTCAAAACTCGAGGTTCGGACCAAAACCTATTCACCCAAAACTCGAGCTGCCTAAAGACTTATGCGGTCACGAGTCCCTCATTGCGTTCGCGAAGGCTACACCCCCTGGCCTTCGCATTCGCGAGCCCTTGCCCGCGTTCGTGATTAAGAGACGGCTAACCCCTTCCCCAGGTCCCTAAAGCATCGCGTTCGCGTTGGGCTGGTCGCGTTCGTGACCCAGCCTTCGCGTTCGCGAAGAAGAAAATTTTCTCCCAGCCTAGATCTCCTTCGCGATCGCGAAGTACAATGCACCATACACCAGATACAGCATCTCACACCAGATTTCCTAAGTCCAAACATCCCTGGCATATCCGAAACTCACCCGAGCCCTAGGGGCTCCAAACCAAACATGCATACAAGTCTAAAAATATTATACAGACTTGCTCGTGTGATCAAATCGCCAAAATAACACCTAAAACTACGAATTTAACACCAAATTGAATGAAATTTTCAAGAAAGCTTTAAAATTTCTATTTTCACAACCGAGCGTTCGAATCACGTCAAACTGACTCCATTTCTTACCAAACTTTACAGGCAAGTAAAAAATATTATATTGAACCTGTACTGGGCTCCGGAACCAAAATACGGGCCCGGCATCTAAATGCCAAACATTAATAGATTCTTAAAACCATTAAATTTTTACACTTTTAATTCTCAACAAAAATTCATATCTCGAGCTAGGGACCTTGGAATTCGGTTCCGGGCATACGCCCAGGTACCATATTTTAATACGGACACACCGGGACCGTCAAACATGGGCCCGGGTCCGTTTACTCAAAATATTGACTGAAGTCAACTCAAATCAACTTTTAAGGAAAAATTCTTCTTTTTATCAACTTTCAACATAAAAGCTTTCCGGAAACACGCGCGAACTATGCATGCAAATAGAGGAAGGTAAAAATGAGATTTTTAAGGACAGCTAATAATGCAAATAGACAACCAACACACAATCCAACAAAGTTTTTTGTTACCTTCTGCAATGATAAGCAACAACAAAGATAAAAAAAAATATAGAATTTATACCGATAACATCATATACAATTGATGAAATTGCAGAAACTTCTACTGCTTCTAAGAAATCAAGAAAAAGAGTGAGGAGAAAGCTGAAAGAATCTTCACCATGTAAAATACTTAGGCACGATGCATGTAACGACCCTACCGATTATTTTGCATCTAGAACTCCGTTACCCTAAATAAAACTCCCAGTATGTGATTTTACTATTTTATGACTTGCGGGGATGGTTAGTTCGGGATTTGGAAGGGTTCGGGTTGAAATCGGAACACTTGGTTCCTTAAGGTTGGCTTAAAAGGCCAAGTTTGACTTCGGTCAACATTTTGAGTAAACGACCTCATAATCGGGACTTGACGGTTCCAATAGGTTATGATGATTTCGGACTTGGACGTATGTTCGGATCGGGTTTTGGATGACCCGGGAGCATTTCAGCTCCTAATAGTGAAAGTTGATTCTTGAAGGTTTTAAAAGTTTTTTTAATTTGGTTTGGAGTGGGTTTTGGTGATATCGAGGTCCAAATAGAATTCTAAGGCTGGGAATAGTTCTGTAATGTCATTTAAGACTTGCACGCAAAATTTGGTATCAATCCGAGTAGTCTAAGTACATCTCGGCAAAGTACGTCTCGGGCATTCTAAGAGTTTGAGTGAGTTCATTTTATGATTCTCGACTTGAGAGTATGTTCGGGCAGGTCCCAGGGGCCCCGAGTGTCGATCGGATGAGGCTCGGACCATTTTGGGAGCTGAAGCAACAGCTAAAGCTCCCCATATCTGTCAACCGCACCTGTGATTGGCCAGCCGCAGGTGCAAGCTCACAGGTGCGGGTCAAGTCTCGCAGATACAGCCAAGGGAGGGCAGCACAAATTCCGCAGGTGCGGCCCCTCCTCCGCAAAAGTGGTAAACCGCCTGCGAAAGCAACCCCCGGCCGGCCCAGTGATTTCCGTAGAAGCGGATCTTTGTCCGCAGATGCGAGGTCGCAGGTGCGACCCTATGATCGCAAGTGCGATAATTGCGGGAGGCAGTGAGCCTCATTTATTACGGGCTAGGACCATTTTCATCACATTTTCTTCCACTCTTAGGCGATTTGGGAGCTTCTAAGGAGGGGATTTCGACCTAGCTTTGTGAGGTAAGTAATTTCTACTAAATGTGAGTTTAATACATAGATTATGGGTAGATTTCAACATGAAAATTGGTAAAAATTATGGGTTTAGATGAAAAACCTAGGTTTTAACAAAAATGAGATTTTACCACAAAAATGATCATGAAACTTAGTGAAAATAATATATTTATGCTCCTTAGGTTGTGGGTAACAACTTCCTTCGAAAATTTCCGGAATCTGGACGCGTGAGCCTGGGGGTGAATTTTAGAAATCTTGCAATTTTGGTTGGGTAATCATTTTAATAGTGGAGATATGAACTTTTGAGCATAGATTAATCGATTTATATAATGTTTGACTAGTTCTGAGCCGTTTGGCACCAAATTTGGAGGTTTGAGCGCATTCTTGAATTGGGAAGTAGGCTTTGAGACGAGTTAAGTCTCTTTTCTAACCTTGTAAGAGGGAAATCTCCCCATAGGAAAATTAAATAATGTATGTGACTATTTGTGGGGGGATACGTATGTACGAAGTGACGAGAGTCCGTGCGTAGCTACTATTCATGTTAAGTCCGGGTAGTGTAGGACCCCCATCATGCTATACTTGAAATAATTGCGCCTTTTAGTTGTAATTAAATCGCTTAAATCATGATTCTATAAATTGTAAAAGAACTCCGAAAGGATAAGTCTTCACTCATATGAGCTTATGAATAGAACACTTGACTGTTATCAAATATTTGTGTTAATTAAGTGTTTTCTATTGTGGAGGGGGTCGAGCGCCTCGGCAGATTTTAATAGATGCATCTATGGTTCACGCCGTTCGACCCTCGACAGTGCACATTTAAATATTATTGTGTTGGTTTGGTCCGTGCAACCTCGGCATTATTTGCGCATGTGGATTCTTGGAATTACTATTTGTGAAAAAAATAGTCATCATCTCTTGTTGTTGAGTTTAGTACATTCTTTGTCATCCAGTCTTACATATGATTTCTTATTTATTATCACTAGCCTTAGTAAGTGTCAAGTCGACCTCTCGTCACTACTTTTTTGAGGTTAGACTGGATACTTACTGGGTACATATTGTTTTATGTACTCGCTCTATACTTCTGCACTTAACTGTGCAGGATCTGAGGCAGCTGCATCTGGATACGCATCTGGCGTGCATCCTTGACTTGATTCGAGATTCCACGGTGAGATGCCCTTCTGAGCCGTCCAGCAACATACCAGAGTCTTTCTTTTTATTTTGGTTTCTGTTTAATCCTTTTCAGACAGTAGGATAGACATTATTTTGTATAATTTACTAAGTTTCCCATACACTTGTGGCACTAGATCTTGGCATGTATTAGTAGACTTATGGCTTTTGGGTTCTATTCTTTTGGTTATAAATATTTCTCCTAGTTTCACACATTAATTTAAATTGGTTTCTTGTTAAATCTGTTAAGTTAAGGAAAAATCACAATATGGAAAATTAGTAAAATGGAAATGTTATTAAGTTATTCGTTGCCGGCTTGTCTAGCAACGGTGTTGGATGCCATCACGGTCTGATATGAAATTGGGTCGTGACAATGCATTTCTTGAGGAAATAAGAGTAGGATCAATTTTTTAGAACAAGAAGAACATGACTAAATTTTTCTGCAGCTTGGAGATAAACCAAAAAGTTGAATTCACTGTTGTTAGATCATGTTCAAAGAGATACGAGCTGAAATACATCATGAAAAATGTGTTGGAATGTACGTGCTACCAGAATAAAAAATTTCACACTTTTCAGGGTGATAATATATCATAACAACCATGAATGCTCGGTTGATGCAAGAAATTAGATCAGAAGCATGCTACATCAAATTTTATAAGTAAACAAATTTTAGAACATGTTTGAGATAAAAATATTGAAGTTATACCAGCCTTTGTAGAAAGTGAAATGAAAAAGAAATTTGGAATTGACATTGGATATCACAAGGCATGGCGCGCTATTCAAAAAGTTATTGCTTGCATAAGGGGAACACCGAAAGAGAACTACCAGATTCTTCCTTCATACCTACACATGATGGTGCATAGAAACCCAGGGACGTACTCTAACATAAAAAGAGATGAGCAGAATCGGTAAGCAAAACAATACTAACCATCAACCTGAAGTTTCAAATGTTCCTATTTGAAAAACTTCACACCTTATGATTTGTTTTTTTTGTGTTTCGCGTACAGATTTGCTTACATGTTCGTTGCTCTGCGACATCAATAGCTGGTTGGTGCTACTATAGACTCGTGATTGCAGTAGATGCAACATTTTTAAAGTCAAAATATCGTGGCATTATATTTGTTGTTGTATCAAAGGATGCAAACAACCAAATCTTTCCTCTATCTTTTGGTGTAGCAGATTCAGAAAACAATGATGCATATGTTTGGTTCTTCGGGGAAATGAGAAAAGCAATCCAAGTCCGTCGTGAACTGGTTTTCTTATCATATATAAATCAATCATGGGATTTGAAAAGTTTATCCTAAATATCACCATGGTATCTGCCTCTATCACTTTGAGAAAAATTTAAAGAAAAGACATGCAAAAGCCACGATTATAATTTTTTTTCAAAGTGCTGCAAGGTCATACAAGCGTGAAGATTTTAATCAGTTAATGTCCCAAATCAAAAGTGTTGACAAGAAAACATACAATTACATAATGGAAGAGCCACCAGAGAGATGGGATCGATCGTGGTTCACACGACGACGTTATGATATGCTGACAACAAACATGGTAGAATCAATAAATTATGTGTTACTAAAAGTGAGAGAGATTCCTATTTAGAGAATGTTAGATTTCATCCAAGAAAAGTTGGGAGAGTGAATTTATGAACGGATAAAAAAATACATGAAACTTTTCACAAAGTATCAATATGGGCAGAAGAAGAGATGAATAAGAAGATGGACTTGGCTTGTAAAATATTTGTGAGTATATTTATTAACTTCAAAATTTACTTCAGCGTGTTTTCTCTGAAGTAATTAACTAATAAATAATCACTTCAGCTTTTTATATCTGCTGCAGTGATTTACAACTTACATATAAAAAACTTCATACTTTTTTCTTTTTGAAGCAATAATACACTAATATAGTTTTTTTTACTTTTTTATTCCTTCTTAGGTGTTCAACCTTGATTCAATATTGATTAGAATAAATAGTGAAGGAATTAAATTCATTGTGGATTTTAAGAAGAGAACTTGTGACTGCTTGGATTCCAACTTGATGAATTGTCATGTCCACACGCAATTGCTGCTATTAATAAGAGAAATTTGCAGAAATCTGAGTAGTGCTCAAAATGTTATTCAAGGGAAACATGGTTTAAAACATATGAAGGACATGTGAATACTGTGGGAGATCAAAATTCATGAGATATTCCACAAAATGTAGAATCTGAAATCACAAAACCTCCCGATGTAGAGATTTTACAAGGAAGAAGACAAAAGAAGAGGCATATCCCTACGACTGAATCAGTACCATTGAAGTGTACCAAATGTAGTGTTGTAAACAAATTGGGTATAATAGAACAACTCGCTTGTCTTCTCCAGCCCTCATCCATATTCCAAGAAACACGCTGGAAAATACTCCAACGATCAAAATCCTTGGTCTGAATTTAGACTTTCATTATTGAATGATATATGTGAAATGTGATTATTTTCGTAGAAATAAAAAAAAAGCTCTTGGATTGAAAAATACTCTTTTATATATTGCTTGAAGTACAAGCCACTCATTTTTGTCGTGCGGCTTACAGGTTTGGTTGTATTTTAAAAAAGTACGCAATGACTTCAGCGAGAAAAAATTATAAGTGAAATACATATCTTTAACACACACAGGCACACACAAAAAAACATATGTATAACAAAACTTCAGCATCTTTAGACTGAAGCTTTAGAAAATGAACTAAATAACTTCAGCATATTCTCTCTGAAGTTTGAAAAAAATTATTACAAAAGTTGCAGACTGCTGGACAAATCTAAACATGTTTTGTGTGAAGTTTTATGAAATGAACAAAAAACATTCGCATATATAAGTCTGCCTCTTAAAAGATATAGTTACAGCCTTATATATGCCTATTAACGGAAAAATGTATGCAGAAAAACTACAGCCTATAAGGTGTGACTATCAAAAGCTATAAACTTCAGATAAAAAAGGTTCAAGTTTCTAACTTATATATGCTAACTTCAGCTTATAAGGCATGAAGTTTTATCTTGACATACTATGTTATTACATTAAAATCAGAATGCAACCTTCAAAATTTTAAAAAATTATACACAAAAACGTAACAATATTTTCATTTATATAACAACATAAACATTAACAAAACAACAATAAGAGCCATAAAAACAATAACAAAAAACACAGAAGAAAAACATAAATAAAGGATTACAAAAACTAAGCATCATCACCTTCATCAGAACAATACTCATCAATTTCTCGATATATCTCATCATCATCTGAATCAGAGATAACTATAGGATACTGGGGCAAAATACCACAAAGTCCAATGAGATCACACTTCAACTTGTTGAATTCAGCACGCAACTGACTTTGTTCAACTATTACTCTGTTCATAAGATGAGGAAGACTCTTCAAGCTGCTTTGCAGCTTGGCATAGTCATCCCAGATGGGAAACTTAAAACAATCAAACTGTTGGACAAACTTATCAAATGAGGTTGAATAACCTTCACAACTGCGTTCGAGGTTCAGCCTGTTCTGGAATGATTCATCGGCAAAAAACTGTAGTTTTATTCTTTCTCAATCAGCCTTTGTTTGATCCCACTTCTGCATAAGATTAGCCATCGGTACGTTAATGTTCCAATCAGACTTCAAACTCTCACACTTCTGCATAATTTCATCCATTGTAAGTTTCCTACTTCCGCTAGCACCAGACATTGTTTCTTTAAAAAAGCTAAAAGGCTAAGGATGAATATAAATTTAAAGGAATATGATAGAAGTCTATGGATGACTATGAAATTTTCAAGTTGAGAGATTGTTAATATAGAGAGTGCACTTAATCAATTTAATATCTATAAATGCAAAGCTAACTTTTCAGGTTTGTTTACTGTTTTACGTTCAGAGAAATTGAATATAACAAGATAAGTAGGTGGTAAAACAAAATAAGCAGGTGGTAAATGCAAAAAGAAATGTAACTTCAGCCTAGTATTAGTAAAAAAGTAACTTCAGCCTGAAAAGTTTTCATATAATCATATAAAATTTTTCATTTATTATTTGTAAATGCAAAAGTAACTTTTCAGCTCATTTACTATATGGTCAGACAAATTTAAATGCAAGATGAAGTAGGTGATAAAAGACAAAAGTAGCTAGTAAATGCAAAAAAGATAAGTATCAAGTTAAAAAAAATACCAAAATATGATGAAGTTTTGTCCAGCAGTCTGAGAGTTAGCAATGAATTTCCCATAAAAATTTCAGAATAAAAATGCTGAAGTTATATAATTCATGTGCTAAAACTTCAGAATGAACGTGCTGAAGTTTTGTCCTACAGTCTGAGGGTTAGCAATGAGTTTCCTGTAAAAACTTTAGAATAGAAATGCTGAAGTTATATAATTCATGTGCTAAAACTTCAGACTGAACGTGCTGAAGTTTTGTCCTGCAGTCTGAGGGTTAGCAATGAGTTTCCCATAAAAACTTCAGAATAAAAATGTTGAAGTTATATAGTTCATGTGCTAAAACTTCAGATTAACGTGCTGAAGTTTTGTCCTATAGTTTGAGGGTTAGCAATGAGTTTCCCATAAAAACTTCAGAATAAAAATGCTGAAGTTATATAGTTCATGTGCTAAAACTTCAGATTGAACGTGCTGAAGTTTTGTTCTGCAGTCTGAGGGTTAGCAATGAGTTTCCCATAAAAACGTCAGAATAAAAATGTTGATGTTATTTAGTTCATGTGCTAAAACTTAAGACTGAACATGCTGAATTTTTTTAATTCATTTCCTAACACTTCACACTAAACATGCAGAAGTTAAAACTTCATGCTAATATGCTAAATATGCTAATGAACTTTTTGTCCTGCAGTCGACACTTTTGTTATGAGTTTTATCCAAAACTTCAGCCTAAACAAGCAGAAGATATCCAGTTCATGCTGAATTTTCACAAAAATATACCTAAGTTCATGATAAAACAGACAAAAGTATTTGATACAATCCAAGACAATTAAAAGACTAATTAACGCGAATAGAAAAAAAATTTAAAAGACGGACATCACATAATCCACAAAATTAATGTATATTTACCAATCCAATTTTTTTTCACTTACATACTTGAAAAAATAAAATTTGTTTTTCATTTACAAGTTATTCTCTATCGAAAAAATTCACAGAGTGTCTTCATATTCTCCATAGTCATGTCCTAGTTGCTCTTCTGGAGTTTCATAACCGCTATCTTGTTTCCACTTTCCATGAGCCTAAAAATTTGCATCCAATTCTCTCCTAAATGTCAACGCATGACTTTGATTGAATTTGAAGACATCTTCTTTCTTCAACCGCATATCAAGTAACTTAAGAGCAAATATACCACAATCAACACTACAAAAAGAACATGAAAAAGATTGAAGAATAGTTAACACAAAAAGAAAAAACATAAGATGCATGGTAAACATATGCCAAACACGTACTTGTTATCCTGTAGGGGTGTGTTCATCCACTTAATCGCAATTTTTTTCACGGGATTTTCCCCATAAATTTTATTGTATGTGCCAAAGTCCAAGCATTTGAGACAGTGTGGGATCAACCGGGCATAATTTTGGACATGTTCAACCGCACGCTCATATGGTGTATTGCTCATGGAATCATACACATATATATTTTTTTTCAAAGTGCAGAATTCCAAGAAAGTAATGCGTATATGTCTGGCCCGACCTTGGCTTAAGTCGAAATGGAAAGAATACTTTTTCGGCAGATGCCCATGTGATACCACATGAAAGGTCAATGCCTCTTACGTAGTTGGCCACATTTTCACCAGTTGATTCTTCAATAATCCAAGTAAACTCAGTAAGATCCTCAATCTCCAATTCTTTTTCTTCTTCATAATCCTCACATTCCTATTTTTGGCAGTCATCTTTATCTTTGATTTGCTCTTTTTTCTCTCCCATTTTTTTTCTCCTCCATTCTCTTTTCCTTCCTTATTCTAATTTTCTCATTATGTTCATTTGAAGGATGAGCACTAGTCAACTTAGTCATATACTGATCAAAAATTAAATTTGTTACTGCACATCTTGATTTTGGATAACTTAGAAGGTGATAGTAATATTTTTTGCGCAAGAAATATACGCCCACTTCAATATGCTGCAAATGAACAACAACAAAAGAAAATATGTGAAATAAAAAACTTCAGGATGCATAAGTATGAAGTTTAGAAAAAACGCATTACAAAACTACAAACTGCATGACAAAAACTTAAGCATATTCAGAATGAAATGTTATTAAATAACCTAAAAACCTTCAGCATGTTTGATTTAAAGTTTAGAAAAAAAACTTCAGACTAAAACTAGAGACTGCATGTCAAAAATTTCAGTATGTTCAGTCTGAAGTTTGAGCAAATAAGCTAAACAACTTCAGCAGTTTTACCATGCATAAAACTGAAGTTTACCAAATTACTAAACAAAAACTTTAAAACAAACATAAGCTGAAGTTTTGGCAAAATACAGTTGAAAACCAATTCAAAAAACAAACTTAATAACTTACTTCATCTGAAATATCAGAGATAGGATCCACAAGCTCGGTAAAGAATGACTTTGGAATATCAATTCCAGCTAATCTGAATGGCTTGGAATTATATTCACCGGCATCCGTCTTCAACCAGTCTGTAAATCTTTGCATCAATCCACTGTCTTGATTAACATAATGGAAGGGACACCTTCATTTAGTCTTTCCTACTTTCCAATCTTACCCCTTTCGTTTTTGTTTAGGAATGATGTAAGGAGATTTCAACCAAATACTCTCCATACGAATACGTTTCCCTATTTTAGCTGGTTTTCTTTTTGCTTGCTCTTCCTGCTGTTCCGTCACAACTATATGTTATGGTTCAGCAGCAGGGGAAAAATCCACAGCCATGGCGGAAGATACTTCCCTATTGTTCCCGATGTTCTTGTCTCTCTTCACCAACAACAGCAGCAGAATTACCTTTTGAACCAGTTCCTTTTGTACTACCCAGCGAAAATGAACATAACTTGAAGTTGGGGAGATCATTGGTGTCACTCAAAACATTAGGAGAACTGGACATTTTCCTTATCTTAGGATTTGGAAGAAGTTGTGATGCATCAGATGAGATATGCAAAAGCAAGAACAATATACACATAAATACAACTGATACAAAACACACATTAGACAAAAAAATACCTTGTAATCGAATTGCAGAAAATAAATACCTGGTCTAAGTGTTGTGACACAGATGATGTTTGCATTCCAACGGATCCACTTCCATTACCTTTAGATATGCCTATATTCATGCAAAAAAAATAATATACTAAATAATATTGACTAAATTTTAAAAACAATATATAGACACTTCACACCTGTATGTGAGCCAGCATGTGTGAATAGATGTATTTCTCTTTTTTCATATAGCCGAATGAGCTCACCAATTTATTTTTCAGTTGCATTGAGTCTTTCTGAATAGTCATCAAAAAGAATAAAAAAGAAAAGAAAGTATGTAAATTTCAAACTGAAAATATATACTTGGATCAAATGTAATAAATTTGTGATCTATAAAATACCTTGACGTTTGTCTTCCACTATGGTTTCGCCTACTGCATGCCTTTGTCGATCTCAGAAACCGTCGAGGAGCATTAGAGTATTCTCTGGAAGGATTTTCTCGACTCTATGTTCATGCAATACAGCATCATCGGAGAGTTTTTGAGTTGTATCAATTGAAGCACCACTATTTTAAACTTTCACTGCATATTCATAAAGAGGTGGGAGGGATCAATGACCTCTCTCTCTCTCTCTCTCTCTCTCTCTCTATATATATATATATATATATATATATATATATATATATATAGAAAATATTTATACCTGTAGTGAAAACTTCCCATGTCTCTACACTTAAAATTTCTTGGCAAATAGTTATTGCATCCGCAAACGGATTGTCTTTCCTAATAGTGGTACACACATCACTCGATGTCAGTTCTTCAGTACCAACAGGTTCATGATGTCCATCACCACACACATTGCCTTTTGCAATATCACTACCCAAATCACAACTCGGTGCATGTTCTTCAGTATCGAAAACTTCATCATCTGCACCTTTCTTGCTTCCTACATTCTCGGTTGATAACTGTTCATTGTATCCATCTTTGATCAGTCTATCAATTGTGGAACATTCCTTTTCAACTTGTTGTTCAACACGTTGAACTTCCTCGAATACTTAAACATCGCCTTCAAGATTTGCTTCCTCACCTGTTACATTTTCATCTGCGACTTTATGCAGTGGATCATGAGCAGCATTAATATCCGATAGAGGTTCGAATGAGTCATTTATCCTATCATATTGTCGATAGTTCATCAAATCAAAATCTGCATCGCCAGCGTCCATTCCTTTTGATTTGTCGACAATCTTAAACAACTTTTCAAACTTCTCATCAAATATTCCTATAAAAAAATTACTAACAATGATTTATCTGAATAACATTAGCAGAAAAAAAGACTTCTCTATAAATAAGCTTACCTTGACTTTTATCAAAACCTCATCCATAATAGTAGATTGCTCATCCCGTTGAAACTCCTCAACAACTTTTCTCGCGAACATGCGTATTTCTTCTTCTGCATGTCTTTTAACCTCCCTCGTTGCCCTCTAGTATAGAGACACAGAACAAAACTTCAAGTCTAAAAAATGCTGAAATTCAGCAAATATAAAACACAACTTCAGCTACTAGAATGCTAAAGTTCATCACAAACAGAACAAAACTTCAGCTAAAACATGATGAAGTTCAGCAAATACAGAACACAAGGTCAACTACCAGAATGCTGAAGTTCATCACAAACAGAACAAAAACTTCAGCTAAAACAAGCTGTAGTTTACAAAACACAAAAACAAAAACTTCAGCTCAAAACTTACACGGTATATTGTAGAATGGTTAGAATGACTCTGATACGAGGTGATTTGCCAATTACAGGAGTTTGATTGGGTTCTTTTGATCGACTCCGACTACATGGTGATTCACCAGTTGAAGGAACGGGATTCAGTACCTTTGAATGAATCAGGTTGCATGGTAATTGTCCAATTAAAGGCATTGAATTCAATTCCTCTTCGGTAAGAATTGTATCCAATACCCTAAATGTCTGATATTTCTGTTTAATACAAAAAAGTATATTATGAAAATAAAATAAAACTGATACATCAACATATTAACACAACTACAGAAAAAAAAAGGAAAAATAAACACCATTAACTTACACCATAATTACTGAAGTAATCCTCATATAGTTCTTTAAACTTAGGCTCTCCCAAAGATACATAACGTAACATCCTGGGAACCTGAGGGGCATCAAGGAAGTCACCCTCTTTTAAATACTTCTCCTGAATATCTGGGAATCGCTCATAGAACCAAACACATAGTGGAAATGAAAATCCACCTACAGTATACTCAGTTAGATTATTTTTGTCCTGGTTGTCCAAAGCATGTTTCATTGAGGTAATAAGATTCTCATAAGACACATTACCACAAGGATAATCAGCACAAGCCTTATCGTCTTCAACAATAGCTGCATACTCCGCCGACACAATTGGTTCATTCTGCCACGACCCCAAATCTAAACTAGTCGTGATGGCGCCTATCGTGGAACTAGGCCAGCCAAATTAACACTTATCGTAAAGAATCTTTCATTTATATCATTTCTAAACTGATAACCCGTAAAGGTTTCATTTAAATTACCTTTTAAACAGACAAAGCTACACCATATGTTTAAAATACAACCCCCAAGACCCCGGAGTCACTGGTCATGAGCATCTATAGAAAATATACAAGTTTGGAAAATAAACTCTATAATAGTAAGCAGGAGAGAGTAGGGTTGCGGACGCATGCAGATACCTCGTAAAATCTCCGAGAGAAGTCTCTGGAACAGATAGACAGGGTGCAGGGAGTAATGTGAGTACGCCAACTCAGTAGTAATGAAAATAAATCAGGTCTGAGCAGTAAGAAACACATAAAGTCAAATCATATATTTACAATAAGCACAGTCTTTCTTTCCAACAATGTATACATTAAATCATCACGCTTAAAAAGCCGATTTCAGCGAAAACCCTTTGAAAAAATGTAATTTCCAATAGTTTCAATAAAATGTCCAAGAAGTTTAGTGTAAAATCGTATGAATCATAAGTAGCCACTCCGGCAAAAACATGAATAATAAACCACCCCTCGGGAATAACACCACTCAGAATCAATCCCTCAGCATGCCTCACAATCACTCGTAATCAGCCCCTCCGGCAACCTCACAGTCATTCATGCCTCCCAATCACTCGACACTCGTACTCAATAGGTACCTGCACTCACTAGGGGGTGTACAGACTCCGGAAGGGCTCCTACAGCCCAAGCTCTATATTGCTGCAGCGTGCAACCCGACCCAATATCGTTGCGGCGTGCAGCCCGATCCATATGTCTCGCTGCGGCGTGCAGCCCGATCCAACATATCTCGCTGCGGCGTGCAGTCCGATCCATATATATATATATACATATACATATATTGCTTCGGCGTGCAACTCGATCCATATATACTCAATATAGGCTCTCGGCCTCACTCAGTCAGAAACCTCTCAAAAGCCACTCGGGCTATCAGTAAAACGGGGTACTCGACCCAAAAATATCATTTTATGCATCAAAGTAGTGTAAATGAGACTGAGTTTTAAATCAGTTAAGCATAATATGACTGAGTGTAAATCATAAGTCAACACAGTGAGGAATAGCAGTAAAAAGCCCCTAAGGGGTCGAAACACATGGCACGAGGCCCAAATACAGAATTCCGCCCAAAATATAGTAATAATCTTTAAACATGAAATATCATATGGTTTATAATCAAATACGCAACTTAATAGTTGCTATGGGACGGACCAAGTCACAATCCCAATCGGTGTATGCCACACACTCTTCATCTAGTATGTGCACCACTCCAAAATAGTGATACAGTGTGAAGTCCGGGGGTTCATACCCTCATGACAAAATTTACAGTCATTACTTACCTCAAATCGGCCCGAAAACTACTCCGCGATGCTCTTGCCCCTTGAATCGGCTCCTGAATGCTCCGAATCTAACCAAAACCAGATTAATAACATCAATATATTCTAGGGAGACGAAACACATTCGAAAATTATCAACATTAGGCACAAATCCCGATATTGGCCAAACCCGACCCCCGAGCCCACGTCGCGAAATTCTATAAAGATTACAAAACCGGAATCCTTATTCTCCCAAGAGTCTATACATACCAAGAACATCAAAATCGGACCACAGTTGCCCCTTCAATTCCTCAATTAAAGTCTCCAATTTTCCATGCCCTAACTTCCCTAATTTACACCTCAAAAACATGTAATCTAGTCGGATTATTCAATGATAATTCAATATTATGGAGTAGAAATGATCACAAGTGACTTACCTCGAGAATTCTCATGACTTCTCGCTCAAAAATCACCCCAAGCCGCGTTCTTTTCGTCTAAAAATGTGGAAATGAGCTAAAAAAACAAAACAGCTCAATCAAAACACGAATCTGGTCGCTAAAAACCCAAATCCCGTCGCAAAACATTCCAAATCTGGTCGCTAAAGGTGCACACCAGATCCTGTTGCACCAGAAATGTTTTTTCACTAAAAAGGCTCTAACTCCACCATACAAACTCGGAATTAGATGATTCTTGTTCCTATGATTCACAAATAATAATACGAACATATCCCTTCAATCAAAAATTAATTCCGAGCTCATTTACTCAGTGCGATACCCATTTCGCTCGTTAAACAATTAACTTATGTTTCGCGTCAAAAACCCAATCGCAACTTGATGAAATTAGACCAAACTTTCCAGATCACTCCTATAATTCATTATCAAAATTCTGGAAGTCTCGAAATCAAATTTCGATCTCTAGGACTAAAAATGGACGTTTGGATCATTACATTCTTATGCTCAAAACGGCAAAATCTTCCAAAACATATCTGAGCCTCATGGTAACCCAACCAAGTATACTAACAAGTCCCATAATATAACACAAACTTAGTCAATACCTCAAATTACATCAAACAATGCTAAAACTATGAATCACACCCCAATTCAAGCTTAATGAAACTAAGAACTTCCAACTTCTATATTTGATGCTGAAACCTATCAAATCAAGTCCGATTAACCTCAAATTTTGCATACAAGTCACAAATGACACAAAAAACCTATTCCAACTTCTGAAATTCCATTCCGACCTCGGTATCAAAAATTTCCACTGCCGACCGAGAAACACCAAATTTTCAATTTCGCCAATTCAAGCCTAATTTTTACCACAGACCTCCAAATCACATTCCGAACGCGCTCCCAAATCAAAAATCACCTAACGGATCTAAAAAATCATAAAAATCTAAATCCGAGATCAAATACTAAAAAGTCAAAACTTGGTCAAACCTTTCATATTTAAAGCTTCAAGCTGACAATTGTTCTTCCAAATCTATTCTGATTATCCTGAAAACCAAAACCGACGATTTACATAAGTCATAATACATCATACGGGGCTAGTCATGCCCGAGAACTGGCGAGCAAAGTGCAAATGCTCAAAATGACCGGTCGGATCGTTACATCCTCCCCCACTTAAACATACGTTCGTCCTCGAGCGTGCCCAGAGTTGTTCCGAAAACCATCAAATCACTGGGTAACCTTACCATGCACATACCCAGGGGTGATTTCACGTCACCCTATCCCATATAGGTCCGGTAACACAACATAACTGAAATTTCAAAAATTCATCGTAGCCCATAACCTTAGAATGAATTTTCCACTTCCAAAATTGTCTATAAGATCAGAATCTCACATCTACACACTAAATAATTCTGAACACGATGTATCAAGCCGTAACCACAATCTAAGATGAAAATCACACGATATACCGCTTAACTCAAACAGTCATAGTGATAACTTTTAATCACAGCAGCTGCTCAAACAACCTAATTCCGGTAATAAACCCCTTATCAAACCAAAGCCTCATTCCAACACTTTCGTATATTGCCAATGATGAATGAAACATGCAGAAAGTCATAACCATTCCTCAGATCAACTAGTCATGGAGCTCCCTCTCCTTTGGCAAGGACCATATTAAATTTTTAAGCTGAATCTTGATATTACCCTTCCAACATGCTGAAATCGAATCTGATAGTATTCATTCTAGATCCCAATGACCTCATCTCATCCAACACGACTACTATAGTGACATGACACATCGATACAATCTAAAACCACAACCCGTGCGAACTTCGCACCTATAAGCAACAGTCCAAATATACTCAAATCATGGAAAAAATGACTCAAATGAGAGAGTTGTATCGCAAGCTCACCAGTACCACCACAGCATAATGCTTAGAACGCATCACACATCGTAGAACCAGATTACATGAATCTAACCTGAAGGATCATACCTCTACATAACATCGCTGCAATGCGCGACCCTATCCAAACATTGGTCCACATGAGACACCTCAAGTCACCATGCTCAAAATCATCAACCACGCGTAATTTGATGTCTAGTACCTAAAGTAAATCACCATAACCACGGAGAAGTAAATGACGCAATGGCATGCCAGACCAAATTAGAAGGAACATAACCAATACGTCTCAATCCCGCAATGACCAATTACTTACTTTACTCAAATTACGCTATAAAGCCCAAATAAATCCGCACCATATGTGCATATAACCAACAATCACCACTCCTCGCAACACCGAAGGGTAACTCATAGATCACTCTAGAATATGAATAAACTCAACAATCGAATGGTACATACCTTGACAATAGCAATTCGGAGTCAATAATTTCGACCCGGTATAGAAAACACACCCATACTGGCCTACCAATAACCCTAAATCAACTCTGGTCACCCACAACAGATAGATAACTCTCTGAAAGTTCACAATGAATGAATCATGGCATATACTAACATCTGACTAGCTTTGCTCGCATCCTCACAGTCCACAACCAAAAATTAATCTATTTATGAAAACTCCCAGTCTCGAAGTCCATGAAGCGCACCAATTACCATATCTTATCCACTCCACCACTCGAATATATAACATGTCTCTAATACTCAATCATTCCACGAGGGATACCCCTATAATTCCTCTATGTCACCAAGAAACCTTGAATATCAGCAGTCGATCCAACAAGAGAGCGTCGAAATACTGGTGAAGCACCCTTAACTCCACACATTGACCTTTCTGAAATGTATACCCTCATCAAACCACCCAATTGGTGATATCATCTACCTGAGAAATTTGACCTTCCTTCCAGGACTGAACCGAGATCTCACATATGCAAATCTCAACTCTCCACAACATACCGCATACGCCACGCCATCCTATGATAAATATGATAACTTCATGATCTCTTCCGATCCACAAACATCTACGCACCCAAATAGTCAAGACTTAACATTTGATCCCATACAGAAGCAAAATCACTATACATCACATGCTCCTCACGCCGGTAGAAAATACACATCTCTAACCGTAGTAGAACCATCCAGAACTATCCGAATTCCATTTGTACAACACCAAACCGTCAGGACTGAATCCTTCTAACTCAACCAAGCTACACAGGTCACCAAAATCCAAGAACATTGCCAAGAAACACCTGTAAAAACTCATTACCTCATAAGCACCCAAAGAACTAATCATATCCCTTACCATGCCGATCTGACCTAGTACCAAGCTGTCCTATTTATCCAAGTTCCTTCTGAATTATCTTCGAATTAGTATTTCTCCTTGCCATAATACCTCAATCCTCAACCCAGACTCACCACACGAGACCCCAGCATAAAACCATACCATCTAAGGCTCATAAGCTGCTGAATACTCTCTCAAATATCCCCCAAAGCACCATATTCAAAATACTTACCCTGAAGAGACTTCTTGCAAATCTAAGGCCATTAACTTCACCTTCCTGATACTGATATGAAGAATATATGATAATGTTTTACACCCTCCAACGTAAATCTCAGTTTCTAGCCAATTATACATCTCGAAGATTTCCAATCGTTACATATAACCTTGAACCATCATAACCATTCTCGACAGTCACCCACTCTACGCAATTATTAATTAAATTGATCAATCAGACTGTAAGACATGGTCCCATCTGCACCCCTACATACTAGGAAGTAATCCACACTTCGAAGCAACCAAGCATATCCCTACTCCACACACACTACACCCTTTACTAATATAACTCATAAATTCAATAAAACCCAATTACCCATAGAATATATTACAACTTGTATTCAAAATTTCCATTACTCAAGCCCTTCCCAAACTCCACCTCTACATGTCATAATTGATTCCTCGACATACCTCGAACCGAGACCAATACAACACATAATTGTACAATCAACTTAACATTAACAGACTCCCCCACTTGACTCAAAGCCAATGATCAAGACAAATAATAACTCACAATGCCCATACGCTATCACTGCCACCATACTGCAGTGAGATTCTACTAAATCTTTCATACACTCATATGAAACAACCCAATCTAATATCCCAAATTGTATGCAAATCTCGCATTCACCATTGTAATAGCCAATTCCAACTTCCACAAGCGACCTAACTCAAATTGCAACATATATCAATTACTGATAAAAGAGTACTTACTACAAAACCACCTAAGGGTCACACAACCTCAGGACACCCTGCGAGAGGTAACCCCGCATGTTTAGCCTAAAACTGATATCATCCCTATACCCTTCCAAAAATCATAGCTATCACGCAATCACTATACCCTCCTGCATTAAAACACAACCAATGCCTATTCTCGAGGCATCAAGATACGTGGTATAAGAACCTAAAGTTGATGGCAGAACTAACACCAGAGTTGTGGTCAAGGAAATATTGAGCTTCTGGAAGCTCTAACCACATGGATACCCTCACTGGACACCTCGTGTCCCAATAATGCTACTGAACTGGGCCAAAATTCACACTAGGAGCACTTTGCATAGAGCTTCTCCTTCATGAATCCTTATAATACCACCCTCAAATGCTGAGTATGCTACCCCTGGCTACGTGAGTACGCCTGGATGCCATCAATGAATACAATAACAACAGAGTGCTAACACGGCTAAAATACACCATTAATCAAATACATGAACCACCTAAGGGTCACACAACCTCAGGACACCCCGCGGGAGGTAAACCCATATGTTTAGCCTCAAATTGATATCATCCCTATACCCTTCCAATAATCATAGCTATCACGCAATTACTATACCCTCCTGCATTAAAACTCAACCAATGCCTATCCTCGAGGAATCAAGATACGCGGTATAAGAACCTAAAGCTGATGGCAGAACTAACACCGGAGCTATGGTCAATGAAATCTTGAGCTTCTGGAAGCTCTACTCACACTCGCCTGACCACATGTATACCCTCACTGGACACCACGTGTCCCAAGAATGCTACTGAACTGGGCCAAAATTCACACTTGGAGAACTTTGCATAGAGCTTCTCCTCCATGAATCCTTATAATACCACTCTCAAATGCTGAGTATGCTACCCCTGGCTACGTGAGTATGCCAGGATGCCATCAATGAATACAATAACAACAGAGTGCTAACACGGCTGAAATACACCGTTAATCAAATACATGAATGCTGTTGGGGCATTGGTCAGCCCAAAAGACATCACCAGAAGCTCAGAACACAACAGGAAATCCACTTCACTCCACAACTAAGCTACACGAGAGGTCTTCAATACACTCGCAACTCGAGGCCATATTCTAACTTAAGACAGAAGTCAAATACTCAATGGTTCTTGCTACATCTCCCGCCAATTCATTTTTGTCAAAATCAAACACCCTGAACACATTTAACCATCAAATCACACTCACCACATAGTCATCTAGTCACCAAATCCCATTAATAAGAACACAAACGGACATATAAGTCCCAAAATGCACGTGCTCGCACAAACAAAATCTCAGCACTCAAGTCACAGACAAAATCCGGCCTCAAGTCCTCCAGACTGGCCCATTATCAATATGCTAATAATCACATCTCACCCATGGGAATAACAAGTTGTCGATGCAAAACTATTACCGAGCGCTCACGTGCGCATTCGAATACATGAAAGGAATTCAAAGAGTTATGATTTTGGATGAATAAATGGATTCGCACGACAAGAATTCAAGAATGTGAGATTTTTCCTAAGGGTTATGCAGGCTCTCGAAGATAAGTACAGACGTCTCTGTACCAATCCGCAAGTCTCTACTAAACCTGCTCATGACCGGTAAGTCTTATGTAACCTAGGCTCCGATACCAACATGTCACGACCCCAAACCTAAACTAGTCGTGATGGCGCCTATCGTGGAACTAGGCCAGCCAAATTAACACTCAGCGTAAAGAATCTTTCATTTATATCATTTCTAAACTGATAACCCGTAAAGGTTTCATTTAAATTACATTTTAAACAGACAAAGTTATACCATATGTTTAAAATACAACCCCAAGACCCCGGAGTCAACGGTCATGAGCATCTACAGAAAATATACAAGTCTGAAAAATAAACTCTATAATAGTAAGCAGGAGAGAGCAGGGTTGCGGACGCGTGCAGCTACCTCGCAAAATCTCCGAGAAGTCTCTGGAACAGATAGACAGCTCACTATGTCCTAGCACCTAGATCTGCACATAAGGTGCAGGGAGTAATGTGAGTACGCCAACTTAGTAGTAATGAAAATAAATCAGGTCTAAGCAGTAAAAAACACATAAAGTCAAATCATCAATTTACAATACGCACAGTCTTTCTTTCTAACAGTGTATACGTTAAATCATCACACTTAAAAAGCCGATTTCAGTGAAAATCCTTTGAAAAAATGTAATTTCCAACAGTTTCAATAACATGTCCAAGAAGTTTAGTGTAAAATAATATGAATCATAAGTAGCCACTCGGGCAAAAACATGAATAATAAGCCGCCCCTCGGGCATAACATCACTCAAAATCAGTCCCTCAGCATGCCTCACAATCACTCGTAATCAGCCCCTCGGGCAACCTCACAGCCACTCATGCCTCCCAGTCACTCGTCAGTCAGCACTCGGCACTCGCACTCAGTAGGTACCTGCGCTCACTGGGGGTGTACAGACTCCGGAAGGGCTCCTACAACCCAAGTGCTATATCGCTGCGGCGTGTAACCCAATCCATATGTCTCGCTACGGCGTGCAGCCCGATCCAAAATATCTCGCTGCGGCGTGCAACCTGATCCAAAATATCTCGTTGCGGCGTGCAGCCCCATCCATATATATATATATATATATTGATGCGGCGTGCAGCCCAATCCATATATACTCCTCACAATATAGGCTCTCAGCCTCACTCAGTAAGAAACCTCTCAAAAGCCACTCGGGCTATCAGTAAAACGGGGTACACAACCCAAAAATATCATTTTATGCATCAAAGTAGTGTAAATGAGACTGAGTTTTAAATCAGTTAAGCATAATATGACTGAGTGTAAAAATAAGTCAACATAGTGAAGAATAGCATTAAAAAGCCCCCAAGGGGTCTAAACACATGGCAAGAGGCCCAAATACGGTATTCCGCCCAAAAAGTAATAATCTTTAAACATGAAATATCATATGGTTTATAATCAAATACGCAACTTAATAGTTGCTATGGGACGGACCAAGTCACAATCCCAATCGGTGTATGCCACACACTCGTAATCTAGTATGTTCACCACTCCAAAATAGTGATACAGTGTGAAGTCCGGGGTTTCATACCCTCAGGACAAGATTTACAGTCATTACTTACCTCAAACCGGCCCGAAAACTACTCCGCGATGCTCTTGCCCGTTGAATCGGCTCCTGAATGCTCCAAATCTAAAAAAAAAACAAGATTAATAACATCAATATATGCTAGGGAGACAAAACCCATTCGAAAATTATCATGATTAGGCATAAATCCCGAAATTGGCCAAACCCGACCCCCGGACCCACGTCTCAAAATTCTGTAAAGATTACAAAATCGGAATCCTTATTCTCCCAAGAGTATATACATATCAATAACACCAAAATCAAACCACAATTGCCCTTTCAATTCCTCAATTAAAGTCTCCAATTTCCCATGCCCCAACTTCCCCAATTTACACCTCAAAAACATGTAATCTAGTCGGATTATTCGATGATAATTCAATATTATGGAGTAGAAATGATCACAAGTGACTTACCTCAAGATTTCCCATGACTTCTCGCTCAAAAATCGCCCCAAGTCGCGTTCTTTTCGTCCAAAAATATGGAAATGAGCTAAAAAAACAAGACAGCTCAATAAAAACACGAATCTGGTCGCTAAAAGCCCAAATCCTGTCGCTAAAAGTGCCAAATCTGGTCACTGGCGCACCAGATCCTGTTGCACCAGCAATGCTATTTCCACTAAAAAGGCTCTAAATCCACCATATAAATTCGGAATTCGATGATTTTTGTTCCTGTGAGTCAAAAATTATAATACGAACATAGCCCTTTAATCGAAACTCAATTCGGAGCTCATTTGCTCAGTGTGATACCTATTTCGCTCGTTAAATAATTAACTTATGTTTCACGTCAAAAACCCAATCGCGACTTGATGAAATTATAACGAACTTTTCAGATCACTCATATAATTCATTATAAAAATCCCTAAAGTCTCGAAATCAAATTTCGATCTCTAGAACTAAAAATGGACCTTTGGATCATTACATGCTTATGCTCAAAACGGCAAAATCTTCCAAAAACTCTTCCAAAACTTATCCGAGTCTCATGGGAATCCAACCAAGTATACTAACAAGTCCCATAATATAACACAAACTTAGTCGATGCCTCAAATTACATCAAACAATGCTAAAACGTGAATCACACCCCAATTCAAGCTTAATGAAACTAAGAACTTCCAACTTCTATATTTAATGCCGAAACCTATAAAATCAAGTCCGATTAACCTCAAATTTTGCATACAAGTTACAAATGACACAACAAACCTATTCCAACTTCCGGAATTCCATTCCGACCTCGATATCAAAATTTTCACTGCCGACCGAGTGACACCAAAAACTTCAATTTCGCCAATTCAAGCCTAATTTTACCACGGACCTCCAAATCATATTCCGGATGCTCTCCCAAGTCAAAAATCACCTAACGGATCTAACCAAATCATAAAAATTCAAATCCGAGATCGAATACTAAAAAGTCAAAACTTGGTGAAACCTTTCATATTTAAAGCTTCAAGCTGAGAATTGTTCTTCCAAATCTATTCTGATTATCATGAAAACCAAAACCGATGATTTACATAAGTCATAATACATCATACGGGGCTAGTCATGTCCAAGAACTGGCGAGCAATGTGCAAATGCTCGAAACGACCGGTCGGGTCGTTACACATTCTTTTTTCCAAACAAAATAGACTCCACAACAAGAATTTTCATAAGCTTCACAACATCTTCATCACCTTCGCATACGTGTTTGAAATTCACATCATCCTTTTGAATTTTATTCCGGATCATATAATCACGAATGTCCTTCAAGGTCACACCTTTAGACTTCCCAAAATAGCGCTATAAGAATCTTTCTCTCTTGTTTAATTAGTTTTTCAACATTATGTGTTGTGATCCTCAAACCGCACATAATGTGAAAGTATTCAAGACTGAACGACACATTATGGCCAAAAATCTTGAAACTAATAGAGTCTCGATCATTGGTTAATACGCGAGAAAGAATCAAATGATGAACCAACTTCATGCTGCAATGTAAATTCTCCATAGCCATAATATACTGAAATGTATCATTATTCAGCTTCTCTTGTTGTGTAGAAGTCAAGAAAGTTGCAATATAACGCTTAAATTCGTGGTTCCCCTTCCAGTAAGCACGACAGTTAAACCAATCTCCAAACTCATAATATGTCCCCTGTTTTTGTAGGGAGAGCAATATGGACTGAAGGTAATTTGCGTATTCTACGTACTTTAGGTGCTTTAGGATTTGTAGGTGATTTGGATTTCGTAGATGTCATCTGTTAAAAAAAATTAAAAGATAGAAAAAATAACGTCAGAACATTATCAAATAAATCAGTTAAAACTTCAGCTCTAAGAAGGCTAAAGTTCAGCAAATATAAATAAAAAACTTCGGCTCCTAAATGTTGAAGTTCAACAAATACAAAATAAAACTCCAGCTCCTAGAATGCTGAAGTTCACCAATTATAAAATAAAAACTTCAGCAAAAACTCGAAGTTCAGCAAACACAAAACAAAACTTCAGCTCCTAGAATGCTGAAGTTCACCAGTTACAAAATAAAAACTTCAGCAAAATCAAAGTTCAGCAAACACAAACCAAAATTTCAGCTCCTAGAAATGCTGAAGTTCACCAGTTACAAAACAAATACTTCAGCAAAATCATGTTGTAGTTTTTACAAATACAAAACACAAATTCAACTCCAAATAATGATGAAGTTCATAAAAAATATAATAAAAACACAAAATATGAAATAAAACTTCGGCTCCTAGAATTAAGTTATCCTTGAAGTATTATAAACTTCACACTTGAATAGCATCATCTATTTAACTCTCAAAATTTGTAAAAATTTCAACATCTCCAAAAATCACTGAAGAATTTTAGAATTTTCATCAAAAAACACAAACACACGTTCAAAAAACCTAAAAACACAATCGTAAAAGTAAAACCTAGAAAACTAATGCACTAATCAAAATAAACCCTAGGAAACTATTTTATCATAAATAAAAAAAAGGGAAACGATTCAATTAAGATGACTATCAACAAAAAAAAATCAGAAATTAAATGGTAAATATAATACTAAAATAAAACCCAAAAAGTTAATGCAATGTACCTGTGATTATACGTAATGTTATTGAGGAACAAACAGTTGAAAAATCAAGAAGAATGACGAAAACCATTTGTTTTCAGAGAAGAACAAATCAAAAACGCGAAGAACGGGAGAGAGAGACAGAGACAGTAGACAATATAGCGTATACTTGGAGAGAAAGTAGTCTTTTAATAAAGAAGGGCAAAATCGTCTATTTAAAAGGCTTTTAACAAAAAAAGGGTACGGATACAAACAGAAAAACAAAGCTGGTACAAGTTAAAAATGGGCGACCAAATCAGTGACGGACCCATAATTTTACGCAAGCGAGTTCAATTTAACCAATACGATGGTTGTACTAATAAGCGGGATTTGTCCCCGCTTTTTTGGGGGTTCATAAAGGTATCTTAAAATGAATAATTAAATAATAATAAAAAGAGGTCTGAATTCTGTTCTTCTTTAAAAAAAAATGGAGCATGAAAACTTAAAACGTTTAACAAAAATTAATTAATTTAACTAAAAATGTTAACAGTTACTTAGTTTTACATTTTTATTTAAACTTAAATAAAAATTCTATTTACCCAATTTATATTTTAGAGTTTTATTGAACTCTAATAAAAAAAAAATTATTAATTTACAAAAATAATAGGACAACAAAAAATAAAGAGTTATAACTTAAAATAAAGTAGTACAAACTATAAAAGAAGATAGCTTATAAAGTGAACTAACAATTTAATTGTGACAAAAATAAACAATTTAGGATAACCTAGTTTAATATGAACTAACACATTACAAATAATTTCAAGATATGCACTTGCATATTTTAGCAAAAATTATTGTAAGATTTCATCTACTAGAAGTTAAATAAACTGTAGATTAATTCTTATTGGATTTCATTAGGAGATCAAATATAAAACAAAATAGATATAAATTAGAAAAAAGAGATAAAAGAAAATAAAAACAAACTAAAGGAATAAACTAGTGCACTTAAAGATGACACAGGAACAAAAGTAAAAGAGTGCCAACGCGTTCCGAACTCGGGATTCTTAAGTTAACCTTGAACCCGCTAGACCACTTCCACCACCGAGCGAACTTGTATGAAGTGGGTTCAAATAATTTATATATTCTCATATTACAAAATTTAACTTATGTAAAATATCAAAATTTTTAATGATACGGATTCATTTGAACCTGCTTGACCCTATGTAAATCCGCTCCTGGACCAAACCGGACGTCCCATGCAATTTTTACGATCAACAAAGGCAATTAACGTAAGAGAGTCTGAGCCCAATTAAAAAGACTAGCACCCTCTAGAAGTCATCACGCGACTATCTACCCTGTCATTTTAATTGAAATGGTTAAAAACAGTTTTCTTGAAATGTCCTGTGTTTTTCATCATTTTTTTTTTGTTTCTGTTTCTTTCCTCCAAATTTTAGGTGGTTTTGCTTTACCACGAAAAGTCTTCCAAAATTAGTTCAATGGTCATATCTCCAAACTAATTAAAGTCAAACAAAAGATTAGTTACAACTTACAAAAGGAAAAGCCAAATCAACTATAGGAGTTTGATGATTAACTTGCATGTGGAACGTTGAGCTTAAGCATAGTAAAATATCATGAAAACTTCGAAATAAGTCATTATATAACTTTTTGGTAGTCAATTTTGATAGTAACAAGTAATACTATTTAACTTCCTTCGTACCAATTTATATGACATTATCTTGCCTTTTAAGAGAAAAACAAGTTTTTTTTATCACGATTTTATTGTTTGCCTTTTAAATATTTTAAATTATTAATTATTGTGACTTATTATACTTTTTATGTTGTTTTTAATTATGTAAATTTTACTTTATAAAACAAAATATTTTATGTCATGAGGCGGTAGTTGCACATTAAGGGGTCATTTGGTTGGGAAATAAGTTATTCCGTGATTAACTATCTCGGGATTAGTTATCCTGAGATTAGTTAACTCACTCTTTCATAATGTTTAAAAAAAATTACAATTTCGGGATAAATAATCTTGAAATTAGTTATACCACGATTTTATCCCCACCATACATAAAATAAATTCATCTCAAATTTTATTTCTGAATTAATTATCCTTTATTTCTCGTACCAAACGAGCCCAAATAATGTAAATATTCGTCTGCAAATCATGAGGTGTAGTTGCACAAAAACTTGCATCCACAAAGGAAAGGAAATTTGCTTTAAAACTTGGTCCTCTTATGGAACTGATCAAGATAAAGTGAATAAATGCTTCTTTTTTTTTGGTTCTTATCTATTAATTTGCTTTTTCTTTTTCTAATTTTTGTGGGCTGACTTTCTTCATAAAAAAAAACCTTTTTCACACAGGCAATTGGCCATGGCACTATATTCAAGTGAACCTAACACCAAGTCTTGTCATAGAGAAAAATTATTTAGTGACAGCTCAATCCACTGAACTGATTCCTCTTATAACTCAAACAGCTATTTCAGGATATACCCACGAGGATTGGAAAAATTATGGTTTAGTTAAAACAAATCAGTATTTTTCTAGTTGATTTCATTGATCCCTTTGGCACAAAGATCTAGGGTGTGTTTGCTGTGACTAATTTTTTCATGTTTAGTTGGCTTAAAAGTTTTGAAAAATATTTTTTTTATGAACTCAAATATTTTTCTTATCAAAAGAAGGGAAAACACTTTCCATCACGGCTTCTCAATCTTCCCCGTCCTCACCAACCTACCCCACCCCCTCTTTTCAAAAAGACTTTTTTTTTTCAAATTCTAATTTTTCCGTTACCACCCACCCTACTATCCCTCCATCCCCCTCCCCCTCCCCACCCCCATCCCCTACA
>ML372195.1:66306-102396 GCA_005239525.1 Nicotiana knightiana
CCCCCACCCCCCCTCCAAAAAAAATTTATTTTTAATATATTTTTCAGTCGTAATTTTTTTATTTTTCGATTTAAAGGTTCAAAATTTTACAAGTCCAAAATTTATAAGTTCGAAGGTTTATGTGTTTGGAAGTTTACGGGTTTAGAAATTATAAAGTTTACGGGTTCGAAAATTTCAGAAATTTATGAAATTTGTGGGTTCGGAAGGTTGTTGGTTCGAAAGTTTATGGCTTCATGTTTATTATATCTAAATTATTTATGAATACTCTTGAAAAATCATTTTTCTTAATTTGCGTATCAAACACCGGAAAATGAATAAGATTACTACTTATCTTTTCAAGAAAATATTTTTTTGGAAAATATTTTCCGTTATACCAAACACATCCATAGTCATTAACAATGATGTCAATGTAGTGGCAGATTCAACCATAAGTTTGACAGAACTCGGGATCGGTACGAGGGATAAAGGATAATTAATACAATGATCAACTTAAGATGAGTTTATCCCACGTTTGATTGGAATAAAATCGTTATATAACTAATCCCGAGATTAGTTATCCCAGGATTGTTATGGCGAAGTCTGTAAGTCTAAGGAGATACTTTGTGTATAATTCACATGGAAACTATTGAAGGTGAAGTTAATGGATAGTTAGCTTATGCGAGGTATCTATTTGTCATCCTTGTTAGGTAAGTTTGGGAGTTGAGATTGTTCCCTTGAATGTGTTATGGCGAAGTCTGTAAGTCTAAGAGGCCACCTTGAAGACCGAAAGTGTCGTGGAAAGAAAATATTTTCTCTTGATTGTATAACAATTGGTTTTGATTTTAAAGGTACCTTCTAGATGTTATGTTTTAAAAATGTGCAGTCCATGTCCGAGTATCATTATGATAATGTAGTGCTTGTAATGCTGAGATTAGTGTTATTGATATATACATTGTGGTGATTTGTCGAGTTGTGGATGTGTTGTTAGGATGATTTTAGTGATTTTCTGGCAGGTGGATAGGCCTAGTTACAAAGGAGACGCAACCGAAATTTCTGAAAAATTTGAGAGTTAGTCAAAATTTAGGGACTTGAGGTAGGTAAGAAAATAGATATATTACGTTAAGTGTTTGGGGCAGACTCTACTTCTCATTCAAGGACGAATGATCCTAAGCGGGGGAGAACTTAAGGCCCCGAAAAATTTCACTATGTAATTTAAGGTTTTGTGGTGTCAAGGTAGGATAATGCATTGTATTTTCGGAGTTTTGGATTGAACAATGCGCCGGGGAGTTGAAATTTTTCGTCACGGCTAGACCAGGCTTTAGGCTGGCGACACCAGGTCTGTAGCCCGGTCCAGAAATTTTGGACTATCCATTCCTCTATCTTTATAACCCGACCCAACTTCGTTAAATACACGCAAAGGGTTATTTTTTAGCAAAAAAATTAGATGTTTTAGAGTGAGAGAGGGAGCCCTAGAGTGAGGAAGTGACCTTTATTAAAGCATTCTTCAATTCTTATACAAATCTTTGAATATTAACAAGGAAAACACACTAGATCTTCATCCTTAAGGTAAGATTCTACACCCTAACCCTTAGTTTCGAATTTTAGCTAAAGATGGGTAATTATCAAGAAAGTTTGTGAGTATTGGAGTTGTTATCTTGCTTGCATGTGTTATCAACGGGTTTAGGAACGTTGTTGAGCTAAAAATGTATAAGGATGGGTTGAAGGTTGATGAAATCCTCTATAAAAGAACCTTAAAGACTTAATGCACACCTAGTGTTTGATGGGATGCTCAAACGAGCTAAAACTATGAATAATTTCCTAATTTATGTTCAATTTTGTTATATCTCGAAATAGATTGGGATTGCTAGGATTTTCGGAACATTGTAGTAATTTAAGGAAAAGCTCAAGCAAGGTATGTTGGCTAAACTTTCGCTCTCGAAATTGAATTCCATAATGCTTCCGTAATTTTAAGTATGACTGGCTCAAAATCCTTAATTTCTAGATTCCGGGTTATCCCCTATAAACTCATAAACTTGATTATTCCGAACGAGTCTTATATTGAACGATAGATGTTTAAAGTATGGATTGTTTAATTAAAATGGTATGGCTTTGAGTTGTGGTTTAACTGAAAATCGGTATACAGATTAGGTAAGGAAAAACTCGATATGCTTAATAATCCTAACCGCTCGTATGCGTACTAAAGGTCTTGATTGAGTGTGTCTAGTGGTTGATAAACTATAAAGATGTTTGAAAATGAATTAAATGAGAGTATGGACAATGTTTATAATTGTACCCAGCGAGGCCTATGAAATGAGGAAATATATGAAATAGATTGCGAAATGAGCCTTGACTCAACAGTCTTAAAATGACTTCTAAAAGTAAAATTTGCCTCAACGCTCTATTGAGATATGTATGGTTAAACTCCCTCTTCTTAGAAATTTAACCCCCATGGTTTTCATACAATTGGTGTAAGTTTCAACCTTGATTGATGTAGCAAATGATATTCCGAACGGGCCTGTGTTGTAAGAATTTATGTGTAATATGTGTTAGAATTCTCCCACTATGCTATCTTGTCACTTGATGATGTGTTAAAGATATGGAATATGTGTTAAATTGTCAAAGTATGTGAAAGCCTTTATATGATTCATAATTTCTCATGTGTGTACTTAATATCTTGAATTGAAAGGCTTGTTTGACGAAATTGATAATAATGTGAAATATGGGAAAAGAACTTGAATTATGAAATGTGGCCAAGTGCCAAGTGTGATATAACTATTGTGGCCACTAGTGCCGAAGAAATTGAAATATGTGTGGGGAATATGGAATGAGATGATTGATGGAAAATGGTAATGTCTTGAGTAAGACGGCCTAGCCGATCGGGCCGTGATCGGACACCATACCGCACACATAGTGGCAATTGTGCTGAAAATGATGATTGATGATTGGAATTGTGGAAAAGGTGGATGTCTCAAACGAGACGACCTACGCGTTCGGGTCGAGATCGAACTCTGTGTAAGAACACGGTGGTATTGTAAATTATGGCACATGACACTAAGATTACCAACCTAACAAGATGAAAAGTGAACGATAACTTATATGATCATCTACTTGATGTTATAGTGTTTGTTTGAAGCTTTTATTGTACAACGTGACTGTTTCCCTTTTTATATGTTTCCTTGTTCCTTCTATCAAGGTTAGTGTTTAGTTTTTCATACTAGTATTATTCGACAATACTAACGTCCCTTTTGTCGAGGGCGCTACATCTTTAAATGAATGTAGATGGTTCCATAGCAGTCGTTGTTGGTCGCAGTTAGTGGCGTGTCTTCTTTTCAACAGACTTGGTGAGCCCCACTTCATTTCAGGGTCCTGTGTCATTTATTTTTCATGTACTCTGTTTTTTGACGTATAGCCGGAGCCTTGTTGCCGGCATTTCCACATTACTCTTCAGTTGTATTTAGAGGCTCCGTAGACAGGTTGTGGATGGGGTTTGATATAGGAAATTAAATTATAAATATTGGTATTTGGAATGTATGTTTTTCATCATATCTATAATAACTGTAATATTTTGGATATTTTGGTTGAAACTACTAATGGAAACAAAATGGAAGTTGTTAATGGAATATTTATAAAGTATGACCAATGGAGTACATCTCCTCTTTATTCAAAAATGAATTTGGGTAGGATGAAATCTAACAGGCTTGCTCAGTCGTGTTTACTCGGTTGAGCGCCGGTCGCGCTCCTCGGTTTTGGGGCGTGACAGTATTATATGTGTATAATCAATGTATAATCTATATATATGGCTAGAAAAAGTAAATAATGAATGTGACCGGCTATTTGTATAAAGATCCCATTGACAAAACGTTAATGATGATTGTATACTCTACAAACCCAAAGTTTAAGCTTAATTAATCTTTGTGCTGTTCCTTAATTGTATAGCTTTATGGATGCAATACGTCAGGGATGATACATGCATATAATTTTATGTTAGTGGTGGACATTGATAGATCAGTTAATTATATAATTAATAACTTTTCACTTTAACCAATACAGAAAAAGCCTAATTCTTTGGAGATTAGCATTAAAAGATACTGGACTTCTTTGTTTAGGTACTACTAAATGATATGAACAAAAAGAACTTAATATTGTAATATTATTTACTCAATCAGCAGTCAGCACCCACAGAATTGGAGAGTTGGGTTTGGTAATCTCTGAGCATTATGCTCATTTTTGAGGTTTAATTTAACTAGTGACTTTATGACTAGATAAACCAAATTTCTTTTGTTTTTTCCATTTCCATTAATTTCTTTAATTAACAGTTCCTTCTCTTTTCATCTTTATGCTTACTGAATTACCTAATTCTTGTCATATATAGGAAAAAATATATATAGTACTTAGTTTAGGAATTTTGGCTTGTTGTATCTTTTGTTATTATTATCATATATAAGTTAGATAACGAGAAATAATACTCCCTCTAGTCCACTTTAATTGATATTTTGGCTTTTTTTATTTCCATAATATTTTATTTTTAAGATATCAAGAAGGAATTAATTTTTTTTTTCCAAAGTTCCCCTTGGAGTAAAGAGTTTCAAAAGATGTGTTATGTTCTCAATGAACAGATCGAAAAGATAGTAAAGGTTAAAATAGTCAATTTTATTGTTAACTAATGTTAAAAAGATAGATTCTTTAATATGTTTAAAAATATTTAAAAAATCAATTAAAGTGGACCGGAGGAAGTAGTACCTACAAGTAGTATATTCTAAGAAGTTGACAAAAAGGAGGCTTAATTAATTCATAAGAAAATCATGAAACATTGTCGTTTAACAATAATTTGCATAACTAAAAGGGCATAATTTATCATCATGGAAAGGTAGTTGTGGAGGGAATAGAAGATTAGTCAAATCAAAGGATGATTAATAATTAATATGTTTTAAAAGATATAAAGATTCAGAAAAAACACTTAAAACACTTGATTTTAAAATAAAACCCTAATTTCAAGGAAGGGTCCAAGTCAAGATCTTGGGCTCCCACAGGAAAAGAGTGGCAATGATTGAGGTATGGTTGTATTCAATGGCTCCATTTAGTTGTGTTGTCATTTTAAAATCAAACTTTTTTCATTTTAGATTGGGGATATAAGTTAGTGGAAAACAATGACTGTTGTCCATTAGCATATGGTGTAATAATAATTTACTCCTATTTATTAATCCTAAACTTTTCTACTCAATGCATGCAGTCAACGATGTAAGGCTCTTTCCTTTGCATATTTAATTCATACTAGACGAGGAAAGACTTATATACGGGCTTAATTAATCTTAAAATTATTGTTTGGTGAGGTTTAATTAATTTTTTTATTAAATAAATTGATCCTAGTTATATCCATTTAATCACGGATAGAGAATGATATTGAGGATCATAATTTATAATTAATTTATTTTAATAATTTACTTAAAATTAAACTATAAATTATAATCTATTTAAATTGCTGCAATTAACATAAAAAGACTGCGTGCTATAACACTCATTTTTAAGATCCATATCAAACATAAACATCAAATTGAAAATTTAATTTCAATGGTATTATTTTCCTATTTGAATATTATACAAGAGAATACATTAAAGCAACAAGTGTCATCTATGTTAATAAATTTTCTAGAATAAGAAGCGTACCAATCTATCTGTAAACTATTCTTGAGTACATCCAAACTGGTTTCACAAAAGTTTTAACAGTGGGAACAATCAGCTACTTGATGAAAGTTAACACGAACAACATCATTCTTTAAAATACGATAAAAGATGGAAAACAAACTTAATATTGATTTAACTCCATGTCTTGTATACAACAAAATCAAGAGAAATTTTTAGTACAGTAAATAAAGAGAAGTTCTAAGGGGACTCGCACCCCTAAAGAGGCAATTTACTACTTCAAACAAAGAGAACCAAAGGCACTGAACAAATATTAACTTCATATAAAGTGTAGTAATTCAATATAGTACTTCAAATTATATTCTATTATAACTCGTTTAAAATAATGTTAACTGGTGATAAAATATAAAATATTTGATAGAAGTCTATATAAATTATTATAGGGATTTTAATTTTTTTCTTAATTAAGGAGATAAGAGAAATATTTTTACTTTTCTATAGATTTATCATATGTTAATTTTCATAATGAAACAACATAAAAATGATAAAAAATAATGTGTAGGATAATCTATTGATAGTTGAAAATTTATCGGGGAAAATGAGTTCAAACCATGTAGATTAATTTTTCACATCAATTAAGCATATAAGAGATAGTCCCCTAATACAGTAACAACATATCCATCACTTAAATTAACTTTTGAGATTTAATAAACTATACTTCTTAAAATTACTTCTGAATATGAATTTTCTAGTTTGAAATCGCCTTCAAATAGTGTAGATAGATGAAAATCTTTTACTTTTAATTTTTAAATTACTTTAAAATAGTATGAGTAAATATGAAAATCTTGTAAATATTTACTAATATCTCCTTTTGTTGCACTATTATTTAAAAAATTAAGTTTACTTTCTCTGTGAAAACTTCTATTTGAAAAAACCAAAATTAATAATTTTACCAAATAAGAAAAATGAACGTTTCAAATGATTATTTGCATGCAGTACTCTCCATAAAAGTAGTCTAATCAACATGGAGTAACATTGAAAGGAGTGTTGTAGTTATGGGAATGTGGGTCTCATGTGTATCAATGATAGGTTGCATTTAAGAATTGCAAACAATGTAGGAGTTTCTTTGAAATGACATATATGTCCTTGGTCGACTATCTTTCCTTTTCTATGTAATAGAAATTTTGATTTCCCACCTGATATTCGATATTTTCGTTGAGGTACCGATTAATTCGAATTCGTATTGTGTAAGACTCATTAAAGGGATAACACTCCCTTCCAAGATTTTTTATTCTCGTGGCTCAAAATCAAGATATTTGATTAAGGATAAAGGAATTCTATCCATCTCATCCACCACAATCCTTAAAAAAAGGCAGTATGGTGCACGAAGCATCCCGTATTCATGCAGGATCCAGGGAAGTACCACACATCAAGGGGGTGTGATGAAGGTAGCCTATCCTAATGCAAGCATTAGTGGTTGATTACGGCTCAAACACGTGACCTACAAATCACAAGGAGACAACTTTATCGTTCCTCCAAGTCTCCCCTTTCTACCACAATCCTTAGTGGTGCATAGGAGTGACAACACATGCGAGTCGGGTCGGATATGGTTCGAGTCAAAAACGGGTTATGAAAAACGGATAAATTATCCGGCCCGACCCATATTTAATACAGATAAAAAAAGGTTAAACGGTGGATAATATGGGTAACCATATTATCCATGCGTTCTTGCATATGATCACTTTTGGGAGAATTCATAGTCTTCCTAACTTGAAGAATCCTCAATTTGAGGTTTTGCAAATGTAAAACTTAGACTCATTAGTTATCCATTGGTTATTATCTAAATGGTTCTTATCCATATTTGACCCGTTTTTAAAAAGTTCATTATCCAACCTATTTTTTAGTGAATAATATGGGTGATTAACTATTTTCTTTTAACTTTTTTGCCACCCCTAATGCATATTTAAGTTGAGATTGAAGCATAGTGTTTTTGTAAATGGAAACTTAGAGTAAACTAAAGTAAAAAAATAAGTCAAGAAAAATTTCTAGCAGGATGTTGAACTAAAGGTTTTCTTTTAAGTAACACCTATAACTATTGCTTCTCTTTATACACAACAATAGAGTAATCATATATGGATTAACAAGGGTTAATGCGAGTTTCTGTGTTAATTCAGATATTGATTTTAACTTTTTAAACTAAAACATATTTAGAAATTACAAAAATTAAGTATCCTAAATAAAAAATAACAGTAATAATTAATGCCAAGTACTCTTTCTTTTTATTGCCGTAACAAGTTTTCTTTTCGCTCAAGGGGGCCTTGGACCAACAGTCAAGTTGTTTTTGTGTAATCAATAGATCATGGGTTCGAGCCGTAGAATCAGCTATTGATGGTTGCATTATGGTAGATTGCCTACATCACTCCCCTTTAGGGTGTGGGGTTTCTCCAAACCCTACGTGAACATGCGATACTTTGTGCACCGGTCTTCCATTTTTCAAATATTCTTTCCGCTCCATTTTACGTAGCATTATTTCCTTATTAGTCAAAGAATAATATTTTTGATAATTAAAAATAATTTAATTTAAACTTTATATTTTATTTTTAATAATATGTTTTGTAACTATAGGAATTGCATGATATTTTTAAGAAGATCACAATTTTAAAAATTCTTTCTTTCTTAAACTTTATATTTAAGTAGATTACATAACATAAATTGAAACAAATGAAGTAAATATTTTATTTCAAAATAAAGCATGCTTAATTACTCAATCCCCTTGGATTCCACATTTTTCTTTCTTCCTGTCCCAATTAAGCAGTACAGTGCATGGCTATTCCAATGCAAGTCAAAGAGGAATGAGGCAATAAAATAGACTCATCAAACCCAACGCTCGTTTGAAACACAATTAATGTAGAAGAAATAAGTGGGCGTTTGGACAAAAGAGTTGTAAAGTTTCTGAAAAAAGTGAACATTTTTTTCTACGAGAAAATAGAATTTAAAAATTAGAGTTATATTTGGATATGAATATAATTTTGGGTTGCTTTTAAAGTTTTGTGAGTGAAATTTTTAAAAAAATAGTTATTTAGAGTTTCTTCAAATTTTAAAGGAATTTCAAAATTTATTTTCAAGTAAAAATTTAAAAATTTATGGCTAAACACTAATTTCGGAAAAAAGTAATATTTTCTTATGTCAAGAGAGGCACTAAAGCTTATATAGATCCTTATTTTTACTACGTGTCTCGGGCTAAATGAGTGAGGTGACAATTCAGGATCGTATGTGTAAACTCAGTAAAGCTAGAAAATATTACACCTGAATTGCTTTTTCTTTCAAAAAAATTGACATATTTATAGTCTACGACACACATATATGAGTTGGTCCACCGTTTATATTCTAAATAAGTAGTATGTATTATCATTTGTTAGAATCTAAGTTCTTAGTCAAAACTTTCCCCATGTGCTCTTATTAGAAAATTCATAACATTTTAAATTTCTTGAAAAGCATCCAAACTTCCTACTATCTAAAATACCTTAGGTTAACTCACAATGTGAAATGTATACTTTGACCGAATGTTGATTGTTGCACACTTTCTAGACGGCAATAAGCTCCCATTTAGCGTTTCGTCTAAGATATGTATATTTGTGATTTATTAATGGGAAATTATCTTGATTAAAAAAAAAAAAAAGGTGCTTGTTTGAGCCAGTTTTTTTTTTTAACAGAAAGATAAGATTTAGCTCTAACAAACATTTTTGGACTCCAAAATTTAGAACATACGCAACCTAAAAAGTTTAAAGGGGTGTTATCACTTTTAGCTCGCGCCAGAAATTATTTATATTCTGTAGTAAAAAAGAAGTGTATAAAATTTGTATGTATGTATATATATATTTCGATTATTATTTTGAGGGTGACTATACAGTGTTGTTTTCCCAATTTAAAATTGAGAGAGTGAACAAGATCATTTGTATTATGAAATGAGAAATCGATCAAAATTGGTCACATGTCAATGCTCGAATTTAAATTAAAAATCCATTTGGATCCTTGTTTTTTCGCTACAGTCTTTGCCACAATATTTGTCACAACCTCTATCCTTCGGGTGCGTATTATGTGGTGAACACTTTATGCGCGCCGGGTAACACCAACTACAATAGCATGTAAACCACACATGAAATATAAATCTCACTAGGTAAGCTCTATACGACATGTGCAACCCAAAAAGTATTGAGCGGGCATTGATCCCAAGTCATCCATACATATGACCACCTCCAAACTAACCCGAAATCCCCAAAGGGATGGGATATATGGGTTTTTAAAATATCTATAAATATTTAATTATAAATTCAATTATTATTGATTAGAACTCATCAAATTAAAATCTAATTCCGCCACCAAATACACATTTGATAGTGGCAGTAGTAAAGATCCTTACGGAACGAAGAACCTGGTTAGGTGCAAATAACAAAAAGAGCATAATATGTATTTTTTTCTAAGGCATAGTATGGAATTGCTGAATTAAAAATTGTTTTTCTAAGCTACAAAAGTAATATTACTATAATAAGAAGAAGAAACGGTCCCCGCAGGAAGGCACGGGGACTGAAGAAGTGCTACAAAAAGCTGCATTTTCGTGGCTTCTTTTCTTATAAAAACATTTTTTAATAATAGATAAAGAAAACTTATAAAAGACCCAAAACAGTTTTGGAGAAGCAGAAAAAAATAGCTTCTCTCAAAAAATACTTATTTGAAAAATATTTTAGAGAAAAATATACTTAAAAATAATTTTTAAAAGCCTGGCCAAACACTAACTGATGCTCAAACGTGTTTTTCAAATTAATTAATCAAACACAAACTGTTTCTCATCAAAAATACTGTTGAGAATTTTTTTTTTCATAATAAGCTGATCTTTACATCTTGGCCAAAAGGACTATAAGTTGCAAACTCACAAAAGGACAATGCCTAACGTTCCATTAACTAATCATTTAATTATCTATCTCCCACCTTAATCTTCTTTTTAGTGTTTTTAAGTATAATAATAAATCAAGCTTTTATCATAACTAAAAGCTCATTATACATTTGGATCGTAGCATTTCTTGCTAGATTACAACCATAATGTATTCATCATATTAGGATTGTTAGATTCATGATTGGAAGGTGATGACTGGGACTATTTTAGTTAGCATTAAGGAGGTACTTTACCCGCTTAATTTATGACTAATCAAGTTGCTAATAAGAATTTAAACTATTTTCAAATAGTTGTTGTTTCATCGCCAAATATTCCTTCAAAGGAAAGAAAAGAGATTAGAATTGTCAATTACTCCTCCAATCTCTTCTATGTGAAACTATACTATTTCAAAAATTGAATGATATTTGCTTTGATTAAACTTTTCATGTATTTTTAATTGTTTATATTAGAAAATATCCTGATTTTTATTATTTCTTTTATACCATTTAACAAAAATAATGACGCTTTGATGTAAATGAAATATGAAACGATAGATCAAGATCATTGCTTGAGTAGTTAAATGGTTTTTCTAATCATAAATTAGTTTTCGAGGAACTTCATATTTTGAATTTCACAATTTATTTTGTGACATATGTTTAATTTTCAAGTATAATAACTTCGTTCAACATGAGAAACCAATAATTGAATCAAGATCACTGCTCCCTCCGTCTCATATTATTTGTGATGATTTTCTTGTACGCGCCTCTTTAAAAAAGATTATTTAGGATGAGATTTTGATTATTTTTCGTTTATTGATGTCTAAATATTTAATTTTTTTATTGGTATTTGAATAAAGTTATTCATAATTGAAGTGTTTGTCGTCTTTAAAGATTATTATTACTAAAGATGAAAGAAAAAGAAAATAATCAATTTTATCTTGAGCTTCTACAGTTATAAAAATAATTTAAATAATTAATTTTAATAAGCAGGACTGATAATATGAGGCCGTGAGAGTATATTTCAAATCTCATTATTGTTTCTGAGATGGAGTAATGAGTAAATAAAAATGATAGTGTAATAAAATATAAATAAAATAAAGTTGAAATGGAGAATGATTGACCAGTAACTTTACTATCCCTATTGAGGGATTCGAGGCCGTAGATTGACTAATCTCCACCCTCACGTGCGACTCTTCTTTGACGATAAGATTAGATTATTATCCAACGTATTATATTAATTAATACTAGTAATAATTAATACACTGTAGTTAGTAAGTAATTTATTTATTTATTACTCGTAGAAGACTCTACAGTTCATCTTGACACCTGTGCCACCTCCTTAATTAACTTTTCTCTTCTCCTTTAATAATCGCCGACTGTTGCACTGGCCAATCAAAAGTTTTTTTCTCGAAAAATTAATAACGGAATCCTTTATGGTTTTTTCTTTGCTTTAATGATGATACTGCAACTTTAATCAAAAGGGATTTGACTAAAAGTGCAGCTATATGCTAGCATCAATAATTTTTTATGGTTGTAAATTCGTATCCAAGAAAATCACAACATTTTATTAGTAAATAAATGCCACATTAATTAGTTAGTTTTCAATAACTTTCCCTCCATATATTTCTACTGATTGACATATTTAGAAGGTAGTTCATTTAAAGATAAAATATACAATATCACGTGAAAGCTTATAATGCAGACTAATTTTTGTTATAGAGTTAAAGTTAAAAAGGGAAGAATAAGGAACCATTTGGATTAGTAGCGTTAGGTTACTGGATTCAAACCAAAAATTGGGACAAAGGAGAATGTATTATTATTTGGACCTAATCGGAAACATTATCAGGCCACCTTTATTTATTATACGCTTACAGCAGATCATCTGTTTTATTTTTAATATCACAAAAATCTCAAATATTATGAAAAAATACCTGTAAATATTTTTTGGTAATATGATAATGTAAATATTATACTATAGTGTATATAAGTTAAATTCAGTATTTATGATTAAGGAGTATTATTAACTCATTATTACTACATTTGATATACTTTATCCGTTCACTTTTACTTGGCACATTTTAACTTTTTACGTCCCTAAAGAAATAATAGTTGACATGATAATTTTACTACATAACTCATTAATTGATACTCAGTAATTGAACCCAAATTTCCAAATAATTTCTGAAGAAAAAAAATATTTCAAAGAACAAGAGAATAAAAAATGGCTTTAGTGGACTTTTATATTTAAGAGAGGGTGATAATGAAGAGTGCTATCTGAATTCCTATATTGAGCATTCAAAAATTACAATTGACCATTATTTATTCAAGAAATGTTGGTTAGTGAATTAAGGGTAAAATACGAAAAAAAAATTATCATCTCGTAATATAAGTAAAGTAATAAGTAAAAATAAAAATATATTTTTAGTATATTTGCCGAATAAAAGTAAACGGACGTAGTACATATAGACACATAAATATATACAATTTGCTAAGTGTGGATCAAGTGTTAAAACTGTAAAAACATAAAACAATGAAGTTAGGGGTAAAGTTCGTTAAGATTCTAAACGATATATAATTAAAAATGCAATTAAAAAATTAATCACAATCAGTGACAAAGATGTAATCCTCTCTATGCGTCTTAAATGATTCCCTAATCCCTACCATCCTCTATTATAAAATTCCCACTTCCTTCTCTTCCTTTTTCCACACTAATCTAATCCATTACACCATTACACCATTTCTTCGCTGCCGGCCATAGCCACAATTTCCATAACTTTTTTCGCTCTCTGTACTGTTTACTGAATTTTTTCAGTACTCGCTAAAGCAGAGAAAAATCGCAGGCCTAGTTTCTAATAGTGTTAACTTTTTGGAATTCTGAATCACTGCCAAAGTGCTAAGGTGCATATACTGCTGCGGCTATCGCATCAACAACAGTCAACAACTACTGTTTTTTTTTTGTGTGTCTGTGTGTGTGTGTGTGTCAATTTATGGTTTATGGACCACTAGTACTGCAAAAAGTTGGTTTCTGTGAAAGCAATTTCTGGAAAGGAAAATCAAGTATAGTAGTAGTACTACTTACTACTTTGTTGCTTCTAGTAATTACCACTGTATATCACAGAGAGAGCGTGAAAATTAATCAGTCGCAAAAGAAGAAGAAAAATGCTGGAAACGGTTAAGTACCTGCTTGGCTCCGCCGGCCCTAGCGGTTTCGGTTCTAAATCCACCGCCGAAATTGTCACCGAACAATCTCCTGATCTTCGCTCCGTTACCGCTATCATCACTGGTAAGATATTAATCAGTACTATTCGAAATTTAATCATTTTATACGAAAAAATTGATTATATCGTCATGTGATTTGTGCAGGTGCTACGTCAGGAATTGGAGCGGAAACAGCGAGAGTTCTGGCCAAACGCGGTGCTAAGCTAATTTTACCGGCTCGTAGCTTAAAAGCAGCTGAAGAAACCAAAGCTCGTATTCTCTCCGAATCGCCGGACGCGGAGGTTATCGTTATGGCTCTCGATCTTAGTTCTCTCAGTTCCGTACGGAAGTTCGTTACCGAATTTGAGAGTCTGAATTTTCCTCTCAATCTTCTCATGTAAGTACTACTTCATTCAGCTTAGCTTTTTTCGATCAACTATATATATTGATTATTAGTTTTAATTTTTAAACTTATTTTTTAGGTTCACGTTTTATCTGTTTGATTGCAGAAACAACGCCGGAAAATTCGCTCACCAGCACGCCATTTCTGAGGACGGAATTGAGATGACTTTTGCTACTAATCACCTAGGTAAATTTATTGGATAAATTAAACCGTTTTCTGTTTCATTTACATGCATGTGCTGAATTTTTTTAAGCCGATTATATTATTTTCTGTTTGGTTTGTTTAATTTGTATGCGAATATCTACAGGCCATTTCCTATTGACGAAGCTGTTACTGAAGAAGATGATCGAGACGGCCAAAGAAACCGGCGTTCAAGGAAGGATAGTGAATGTGTCGTCAAGCATACACGGTTGGTTTTCCGGCGACTCGATTCAGTATCTCCGACTGATCACTAAAGACAAAAGGTGAATTTTATTCATATCTCTGTTGCTATCGCTTTTGAAAAACAAGGAAAAGTACATTACGTTACTTTCATAGGACTTTGTACTGAATTAAATGCATTATTGGTACAAGACAATATAGGATTTTTTGTATCACGCATTCACTATTTTTTCGAAAACGAAATCACATTTTATGTCTTTATAAAATTTAAATTATAGTCCAATTAAAAGGACAATATTGTGCACGAACATTTCCTATTTCACAGGATTAAGGGTCTCGCCTCAAGGGTGCGATGTAGGCAGCTTTCATCGTCATAAATTTTAGTTAAAAAGCTAGTCGATACCACATATATTTGATAGAATAGTTAAAATACATGAGTTGATTTGAATACCAATGTTTAAAGTAAACATAAAAGAATATGTCGTAGTTTATAGCTAAACGTTATCGCATCCATGATCATTAAAAAAAATACTATATAATCTTATATATTTTGTGCAAAATTTTAAACATATATAATTTGTGTTAACAAGTTTGACTTTATTATGAAAGAGAGTAATTTGTCTTGGTCTATGGGCAGTCAATACGATGCGACACGTGCATATGCTCTCTCGAAGCTGGCTAATGTTTTGCATACCAAGGAGTTGGCTCAGATATTGAAAGTAAGTCCAAGATTTTCTCTCCTATTTTATTGAAAAAAAATGTTATTTATTGTTTTAGGAAAAGTGAAATTTGTTGGCTTGCTTCTGATTCTTTTGGAAGACTGAATTATTGTTATGTTCAGATACTAGAAATTAATATTATCTGTCCTTTTTGTCTTGTAAATGTTGCAGAAAATGGGGGCAAATGTGACAGTCAATTGTGTTCATCCTGGGATTGTTAGAACTAGACTAACTAGAGAACGCGAAGGCCCTGTCACTGGTATGTTATTTACTCCCCTACCTTATTTCACCAACCATTGAAATATAATTATAATACTCAGTAAAATGCCTCCTTAATTCAGGAATTTTATGGCCGTGCTGTTCGAACTAGTCCTCCGCACTTTGATTTATGTTATTAGATATATGCTATCTTCCACTAGCACATATATTGATCAATTCTGCTTACCAAAGATCAGTCAGATAGGAAAAGATCATCTAACATTCTTTTGTTTTTGTTAGAATTTGAACCACACACTTCTATTGTTTTATCAACTACATAGCTACATCTTTGGATTCCAGTTCTAATAAAAAAATTAAGCTTCCTTTTGAATATCTTCGGCATTCATTTGTTTCGAAAAAATATTTTCGTAAAATCAAGGCTACATACTTTACAAAACAAAATACAACTTAAATTTAAGTTTTCACAAAAAATAAGCCAGATTCTATTTAAAATAATTTCTCCAAAAAATCCTAGTATGTACCTTTTTTTTATTTCAGATTGTTTTCGAGAGTCTAGTTTTCAATAACTAATCTGAAACTAAATCAGTGTCACCTAAGTATTTAGATAGGGGAATAGAGTTGAAATAGTTAATGTTTCATAAGAAAAAATAATTCTTTTGCAACTTAAGTTATCAAATAAGTCAGTGCCTTACTCTTGCAGAAATAGAGGATGTCTCGTTTTCATAAAACTAACCCCATTACTCATGATTTTTTATTTTTATTTTTTATAAATGCAGATCTGGTGTTCTTTTTGACTTCAAAACTTTTAAAGACTATTCCACAGGTAATTTTTCTCATATTTGACCTCTCCTCATATATGCTTTAATAGGTCTTTGGCATGGTTTGGTTGAGATTTGGAAAATAAGTACTACTTAATATTTAAAGTTAAGTTGAAAAGGCATATTTGAAAACTAATTAGTAGTATTTTGCTCTAGTATTAATGATAATTCGACAGGAAATCGGATTATGCTGTAGAAAATAGAATATCGTCAAATTCATTGAATAAATGAAGTGATAAACACGATATATATATGCAAGCGTGATTACTTATATACTGTTCTGTATTTCCATGAATCTAAATTTCAGGCAGCTGCGACAACTTGCTACATAGCAACTCATCCAAGACTTGCAAATGTGAGTGGAAAATATTTTGCAGACTGTAATGAAATTTCTTCTTCAAAGTTGGGTTCCAATTTAACAGAAGCAGCACGCATATGGTCAGCTTCTGAGATTATGGTTGCTATAAATTCAAATGCACATTTAGATCCATTGGAGACCTTGCTCTGAAGCTCAAAAAAAAAAAAAAAAAAAAAAAAAAAAAAAAAAAAAAAATATGGCGAAGGATATAGTACTGTAGTATTTTTGGTATTATGAGAAATTAGTGAGTTCTTGTATAAAGAAAAAGTTTTTTGCGATAATGTAGCAGGATATATATATACACACAAATCTAGGAGTATGTTCTTATAGTAATTAAGCTAGATAATTTAATATGTACATTGGTTTATTTTTTTCGTATATGTAAGTTTGTGAAGATTAATTTGAAGATTACCAATCGTAAAATTTCTGATTGGCAGTTTATTTTACATGTAATTGATGAATAAATTTGTTATACTAATATGTGTGGATATGTGGTAAACTAGTTGCAGCGGTTATGCAATTAGTGATTAGCTATAAAATAGCTCAATTTGCAAAAATTTCAAAAGAAAATGATTTTCTTAATTGGTTAGAGTTTGGAAAAATTTAAAGAAATTAAGATGGAATCAATAACATGGGGTTCGTTCATTTCCATGTGGATGTTAATATAATTTTTGGGGAATCTTTGAGGGGTTAATGCGGGACCTACTAACATGTATCAGGTGAAAGGCAAGCGTGTGTAGAAGCAGAAAAATAATAATATTGAAAAGAAAAAAAAAGTGATGATGTTATAATATTATTTGTGTGTGTCAATTGCAATCCGTGGATTTTGATGTAAACTTTTAAGAGCATCAATTGAGGTTTCTAACCACAGTATATTTTGGTGGAACGGATAAGATCCTTTTGTTTTAATTAGAGGTGTTATGAATTTGAGCTTTGGGATAAAAAAAAATATTGATAGAAAACGCTTTTCCTTTAATAAAATTCATGCAATGCAAATTTTAGTTAGTGGAGGAGTCAAGGTAAAATATTGAATAACAGGTAAGAAACAAAGAGAAAGGTCTTTGAAAATGCCAAATATGAGCCAAATTCAACTAAGAGACAATACTTATCAATCAAGGTCTCTAAAAGGCAAAATTAAGCCACATTCATCTAAAGGCAATCATGGAGTTTGGTTCTAAAGATCGTTCATTTTTACATATTGCAATTTACACGTTCTCCTGATAAATGGAAACAAGTGATCCAATATGTCAAGAATGTCAAGAATCATTGAACCACATATGCGCTGATGCCGTGGAGTTTGTCCATTAGCAGATTATAAAGAGGAAAATAAACTCTTCCTCTTCAACAAAGTCAAAAGAATTTTTGGGAAATACCAAGAATTAAAAAAAGAAGATAAATCATGCTTAATACTAGTATAACATACTAAATCGAGAATACTCCGCACGGTTTAGTCAGAGACTCAGAAAGAGAAAGAAAGCAAATTGAGTTCAACGACTTTCATAGCACATTAATTTGCCAATCTATAGTGTAATCCTTGTTGTAAAAAAGGGAGTCAATTTTTATGATTTTTTTTAGTGTTTGATTGGTGAGTGAAATTTTTTCCTCGACAAGATATAAAGCTCAATAATATTTTCGACATATGAAGAATGTTTCGATAATTTTTTTGAGTATTAAAAATTAATAATAGTATCTAAGAGTTAGTTATATCAAGTAATATAAAATTAAAGATAAGATAATTATAAACGCAAGCCTTACCAAACCTTCTTCTTCCTTGTCCTATTGAACCAGACACCGAATACCTGCTCTGGAAAGTCGTTTTTCTAGTAAAAATTAATTATGATAATCAAACACTAATGGGTATGATTTCCGTGATAGTCACCATCAACACTAGTAGGCTAATGGTACTCTGAGTGTCTCCTCACATCAGGTATCATTTTAATACACATAGAACCCTTTTTTTTTTTCCTTTTTTGATCCTTCAGATTTAAATAAAAACACGAAGGATATAACGAATATACCTTGTCTCCACAGTGGATCAACAACAGGATAAAAAATCGCTAATTCATACAAAGGCATCCGACCGGCCACCCGCAGGTGCAAGGCATCTAAGAGGCGGGACATAGTCGAGAGGGAGAGCAAGAGGTCAAGACTACAGGAGGACAGAGTGGTGGTCCATCTGGGAGCAAGGGCAAGCATGGTCGTGATCAGTCTAGACCTACTCAAATAACACTTCAAATTTTAAATCACAGGCATAAGAAGATATGCATACAAATGCGAGCTAGAAAAAAAATAAAATTATTTCTCGTATTAATAGGAGATAACAAGTATTGTGTGCAATTAATTGAGATACATAAAAAACTAACTCGAACACAACGATTATCGGAAAAAAGCAAAGCAATTCTTATCGATTGATGAGCTAGGCCCTTTTCAAGAATGGACGTTTGGAAATGGTGGACCTTGGGTTACAACCCTTTAACCTAACAAGTCGATAGCAACCCCATCTTCTGCAATAAAAACCAGCTTCTCCTCCACTTAAAGTGCTTTCCAACATCAAATTTTTCCCCATGCATAATGATATTTAGATTCCACCACCATCTATTGTCTTCAAATTTGTATGGTGGATCATATTTCACCTGTCTATTTAATTTTTTAAAATTGGGATAAAAGGTAAATTTTGTTTGATATGATGTTTTTCTCGAGGTGGACTTGCTGTTTCCATTATTAAGAACCTATAAGTCGATCTAGTGTGTGATTTTTCTTAAGAAAGTCTATTTGCCTAAAAAGGGCCCTCCGGTGCACTAAGCTCCCGTTATGCGCGGGGTCCGAGGAGGACCCGATCATAAGAGTTTATCGTACGCAGTCTTATCTGTATTTCTTCAAGAGACTATTTTTACGGTTCGAACTCATGACCTCCTGGTCACGTGACATCAACTATACTAGTTACGCCAAAGCTCCCCTTTCAAAACTATGTTTGTCTATGAACTGGAAACTGGGATTTGTTTAGTTAAAATTGTACTAGATAGAAACGCATTGATATGGTAAATACGAAAAAAGGAGCTTAGTTTGTTGTACGACAAAGAGATTAGAGTCAATCCAGTAGTTATACAGTGAGACCTCTCTATAATAACACATCATTATAAAAGTCAAACTTTTTCCGGAACCAATTTTCATGTTATGTTATAATATTAGTTCTCTATAACAGCAATTCGCTATAATATCTAAAAATATTCGGAACAAACAAAACTGTTATTAAGAGGTTTGAATGTAACTTGATAATGCATGGTTGTAAGTTCTAATCTCACCAATCTTCCGAAAATTTGCTGTGGTTTGAGAGACAGTAATATGCTTTTTTTCTGTTCAAGTTATTTGGCATAAGAAATACATATTCCCTTCTTAATTTCCCTTTCCTTATTTACGAGTCAAACTCCCTATCTCGATCCTGAAAAGCAGAATGAAAAAAGAAAGCTGCGAGTAAAATAACAAATATAGTCTTTAACTAAGAAGTGAAATTCATATTTCATAACTGCTATGGCTTGTAGCATAGTGATATGAATATCAGTGGGAGTCTCGATTAGCATTACTCGCTTTCCCCTACCCTTCTCCAATCCACTATGCAATAATAATAATAAATAAAAAAAGAATTTCTTTTTCAAGAAATAAAAATTACACGCTTTGAAATGGGTTCTGCTAGTGTAATTGTAATGGGTTTGTATAGAATGTGCTTTGTCTTGGGCTTTTTTTAATGGAGAATTTTGGGCATTTGCTTTGGAGAAGTGCACAGTTAGCCAGTAATAACACATGTATCTACTTTTAAACTACTGTTTAAAATGTCTTTAGTCTTTAGCCACTGCTTTAATAAATTTTTACCTGCCCGGACGAAAATACCCTTCTGCTTATAAAATTCAGGACCAAGTGTCCTTAACTTATGAGCTTGTTACTGTAAGTTCAGGACTAGCTGTCCTTAATTTATGAGCTTGTAAGTCTAGTTTAGGACTACCTGTCCTTAACTTTTGAACTTGTAACTCTAAATTCAGGACTACATGTCCTTAGCTTTTGAACTTGGAACTCGAAGTTCAGGACTACCTGTCCTTAATTTGTATGCTTGCACAAAACTTTGCCAAGTGACACGACCAAAACCTAACATATTGTGATGACGCCTATCGATGGTACTACGCAAGCGGAGTTTCCCAAAAATAGTTTAGAAATCAAATATAAGGAAATGTAAAACTTTCCATATCAGGAATTTTTCATAAAACTCAAAGTTAAACTCAAAATAGAAACAAAATGCGGAATACCAGCCCCAAACATCGGGGTGTCACTAAGTCATGAGCGTCTAAGTATCAAAACTAATACAATTCAATGTCAAAACATCAGTACAAAGTAGAAAGAAATATAGAAGGAGTAACAAGATCCTGCGGACGCTGGCAGCTACCTTGTTGCTCCCAAACACACACGAAAAAAATTGTTGCTCCCAAACGCACACGTAAGTATACGCGGTCGTAAAGTAATAAAATGACTAAAAGTCGGATGTCGAACCCACTGAGGACTTGTGATTAACTTGTCACGATCCAAATTTCCAACCCTCGGGATCGTGATGACGCCTAACACCACACTTGCTAGGCAAGCCAATGTTAGAAATTAATTAAGTATTTTCTTAAAGCAATTTAATAAAATATAAGTAAGCAGTTCAGGATAATGTGAAATCCAATACTATCCAATAGAGGAATCAAGAATAATGTACGAATTAATGAAATGAAACTTGAAACTAATTCTAATATCTAGCTACCCAGGGTCTGGAGTCACAATTCACAAACTACTAAATAATACTACAAGTATTTGGCTAAAAGAATTATATATCTGTTTTGAATGAAATAAAACAACAATCTCAATAATGTAGAGAAGACTCCAGGAATCAGCGGATGCCAGCAGATCTAGCTCGTGTCTCCGTATGAATGGTCAACTACTACTCGATAACTCAACTATGGCCGGAACCTGGATCTGCACAAAAAGTACAGAGTGCTGTATCAGTACAACCGACCCCATGTACTGGTAAGTGCCGAGCCTAACCTCGACGAAGTAGTGACGAGGCTACGGCGGGGCATTTATAACATAACCTGGATATAATGTATAATAAAGCAAGAAGGGAGTAATAAACCAATTAAATAGTAACTTGCAACAATTAATAAAACAACTCGGTTAACTTTTCCAGATCTTAGCTATAACCAATCCTCACGAAAATTTCCAAGTTTCAATTTAAAAATGACGGGTAAAAGAAGGGTATGGTAACAATGCAATAAAACATTAAGTTTTCCAGTCTTTATCATATAATCAGTAAAACATGAATATCCTCCCTTATTACTCCTTGTTGCGGCGCGCAACCCGCTCCCACCTGTTCACCCTTATTGCTCCTCCCTATATATATCACCTTTATTTCTCCTGTTGCGACGTGCAACCCGATCCCACATGTCCTACCTTATTACTCATTGTTGCGGCGTGCAACCCGCTCCCACCAGACAATAACATCTCTTTATTTATAAAAGATTTCACAATTTAGGTCAAGCCTTTCACAATATTTATGCCTCAACAATTGTAAGCAGAAAGCTGTACTATTCATGAACTTCATCATTTATCATTTCACAATAAAACCAAGGGATCAACTAACACTTCCAAATACGTGAAACAATATTTAACAACAAGTTGACGAAAACAAGTAGACATAGAGGCATCGAAATCATGAAAACAATCAAGACAAGAATATAGTGAATTGGAATCGAGGAAGGGATCATGTTAAACAGATAATTTGGTGGTGCATAGATACTCTCCTCACCTATACACCACACACATGAAATTTCACATAGCATTTAAGTTGGAGATTCCTATTCCCTCAAGTCAAGGTTAAACCAAACACTTACCTCGATCTCAATGCAACTCACTGCTCAAGCACAACTTTTCCTTTCGAATTTTCCTCTAACCCGCTGAAATCTAATCATAATTGGTTCAATATTATCAATTATTGCTAAAGGAATTAACTTTAATGAAAAACTATGATTTTCCTATGTTCTCCTATCAAAAGACGAAAATCGACCCCGGGCCCGCTTGTTCTAAACTCGAGGTTCGGACCAAAAACCGTTTACACATTCTCCCCCGCTCTCGGATATACAATTGGTTTTCGAATCCGACCCCATTTCGAGGTCTAAATTTCCAAATTTCGAAATTCCTAAGTTCTACCAAAAAATTCCAATTTTTACCATGAAAACTCTAGATTCTAGGTTGAAATCTTGTTAAAAGTAGTAAGAGATTGAAAGGAATTAGTTAGAAATCACTTACCTATGATTTGGAGAAGTTTGCGTCTTTGGAAAATCGCCTATGGAGGTTTAGGGTTTGATAGAATTGAAAAATGGGTGAAAATTCAGTCTAAAATCCCACTTAACAGGCTGCAGTTATCGCAAATGCGATCAGGGGTTCGCAATTCAAAATTCCTGCTGCCTTCGCATTTGCAACCTAAATGTTGCATTTGCGACTTCTGGCCTTGCTGGGCAGTCTTCGCATTTGCGAAGTAAATCTCGCATTTGCGAGGATGGCCTTCCCAGGCTTGGTTCGCATTTGCGATCAAAATCCTCGCATTTACCAGGCCTGCCAACTTTGCAATTGCGAAGCCTGATCTCGCAATTGCGATATTAGAGGCCGGGTGACAGACACAAGATGCACCACTTGAGTTTTTCTAAGTCTAATTACTCTGCAGCCTATCCAAAACTCACCCGATCCCTCGGGGCTCCAAACCAAACATGCACGCAAGTCTAAAAATATCATACAGACTTGCTTGTGCGATCAATCACAAAAATAACATTTAAAACTATGAATTCAACCTCAAAACTCATGATTTTCTCAAGAACACTTCAATTTCATTATTTTCTCAACCAGATGTCCGAATCACGTCACATCAATTCTGATTCTCACCAAATTTCACAGATAGGACTTAAATATCATAACAAACATGTACCGGGCTCCGGAACTAAAATACGAGCCCGATACCAAATGATTTCGAACATTAATTCATTTCTTTATTTCCTAAAAAATCGAGCATAACAATTTTCTTCAAAAATTAATTTCTAATGCTAGGGACCTCGGAATTCAATTCCGGGCATACGCCCAAGTCCCATATTTTACTGCGGACCTTCCGAGATCGTCGGAATACAGATCCGGGCTCGTTTACTCAAAATGTTGACCAAAGTCAACTAAAACCAAATTTTAACTCTAAAAATTATTATTTCTTATAATTTCACATAAAAGCTTTCCAATTTCATGCCCGGACTGTGCACACAAATCGATGTAATTAAATTTAGTCTTTTTAAGGATAATGAGACCAGAATAGTGTCTTAATTTATAAGATTACCCTTTGGGTCATCACAATCTCCACCTCTAAAACAAACGTTCGTCCTCGAACGGACATAGAAAATTACCTAAACTGGCAAACAGGTGGGGATATCTACTCTGCATGTCCGATTCGGACTCCCAAGTAGCTTCCTCAACAGGCTAACCTCTCCACTGCACTCGAACTGAAGGGTAACTCTTTGATCTCAACTGACGAACCTGCCGATCTAAAATGGCTACCGGCTCCTCCTCATAGGTCAAATCTTTGTCCAATTGGACAGAGCTGAAATCTAACACGTGGGATGGGTCACCATGATATTTTCGGAGCATGGATACATGGAATACCGGATGAACTGAGGATAAACCTGGAGGCAACGCAAGTCTATAAGCTACCTCCCCCACTCTCTCGAGAATCTCAAATGGCCCGATATATCTAAGGCTTCACTTGCCCTTCTTCCCAAATCTCATAACACCCTTCATGGGTGATACCCGAAGTAATACCCTTTCTCCAACCATGAATGCCACATCACAAACCTTACGGTCGGCATAACTCTTTTGCCTGGACTGAGCAGTACGAAGGCGGTCCTGTATAACCTTGACCTTGTCCAAGGCCTCCTGAACTAAGTATGTACCCAATAACCGAGCCTCTCCCGGCTCAAACCATCCAACTGGTGATCTACACCGTCTACCATATAATGCCTCATAGGGAGCCATCTGAATGATCGACTGATAGCTATTACTGTAGGCAAACTCCGCTAACGATAAGAATTGATCCCAAGAACCTCCAAAATCAATAACACAGGCGCATAACATATCCTCCAAGATCTGAATAGTACGCTCAGACTGCCTGTCCGTCTGAGGATGGAATGCTGTGCTCAACTCAACTCGTGTACCCAACTAACGCTGAACTGCCCTCAAAAAGTGCGAGGTAAACTGCGTACCCCGATCAGAAATGATAGACACGGGCACACCGTGAAGGCGAACAATCTCTCGAATATATGCCCCTGCCAACGGCTCCGAAGTATAAGTACTTGCCACTGGAAGGAAATATGTTGATTTAGTCAGCCTATCCACAATAACCCAAACAACGTCAAACTTTCTCTGAGTCCGTGGGAACCCAACAAGGAAGTCCATAGTGATACGCTCCCACTTCCACTCAGGGATATCTATCTGCTGAAGCAAACCACCGGGTCTGTGATGCTCATAATTCACCTATTGGCAATTCAAACAACGAGCCACCTAAGCAACAATGTCCTTCTTCATACATCGCCACTAATAATGCTGTCGCAGGTCCTGGTACATCTTGGCGGCACCTGGGTGAATAGAATACTTAGAATTGTGAGCCTCCTCTAGGATCAACTCACGAAGCCCATCAATATTCGGCACACATATACGACCCTGCATCCTCAAAACACCGTCATCTCTAACAGTAACCTTGGCATCATCGTGCCGAGCTGTGTCCCTAAGGACCATCAAATGCGGGTCATCATCCTGTCGATCTCTGATACGCTCAAATAAGGAAGACCGAGAGATTTTACAAGCTAAAACACGGTGGGAGAAATATCCAACCTCACGAACTGATTAGCCAAAGTATGAATGTATGAGGCTAACGGTCTCTCATCGACTGGAATGAATGCAAGGCTGCCCATACTCACTGCCTTCCTACTCAATGTATCGACCACCACATTGGCCTTCCCCGAATGTTACAATATATTGACGTCATAATGCTTCAATAACTCTAACCATCTCCTCTGTATCAAATTAAGATCCTTTTTCTTGAACAAGTACTGGATACTGCGATGATCCATGTAAACCTCACACGGCACACCATAAAGATAGTGCCTCCATATTTTCAATGCGTGAACAATGGATGCCAACTCTAAGTCATGGACAAGGTAATTCTTCTCATGGACTTCCAACTGTAGAGACACATATGCAATCACCCTGCCCTCCTGTATCAATACCGCTCCAAGCCTAACACGGGAAGAATCACAATATACCGTGAAAGATCCTGAAACTAATGGTAACACCAACACCGATGCTGAAGTCAAGGCTATCTTGAGCTTCTGAAAGCTCGCCTCACACTCGTACGACCATTTGAACGGGCACCTTTTTGGGTCAATTTAGTCATTGGGGCTGCTATAGATGAAAACCCCTCCACAAACCGATGATAGTAACCTGCCAAACCCAAGAAACTCTTGATTTCCGTGGCCGAAGTGGGTCTAGACCAGTTCTTGACTGCTTCTATCTTCTTAGGATCTACCTGAATATCCTCTACTGATACGATGTGACCCAAGAAAGCTACTGAATCCAACTAGAACTTACACTTCAAAAATTTTGCATACAACTGATTATCCCTCAAAGTCTGGAGCGCTATCCGGAGGTGCTGCTCATGTTCCTCCCGGCTGCGGGAATATATTAGAATATCATCAATGAACACTATTACAAAGGAATCCAGATGAGGCTTGAAAACTCGATTCATCAAGTCCATAAAGGCTACTGAGGCATTATTCAAACCAAAAGACATCACCAGAAATTCATAGTGCCCATACCTCGTCCGAAAGGCTGTCTTAGGAACATCGGACGCCCTAACTTCAGCTGATGGTAGCCCGATCTCAGATCAATTTTTGAAAACACCCTGGCACCCTGAAGCTAATCAAATAAATCATCAATTCTCGGAAATGGATATTTATTCTTGACGGTGACTTTATTCAACTAACGGTAGTCTATACTCATTCTCCTCAACCCATCCTTCTTCTTCACGAATAAAATTGGTGCACCCCAGGGCGAGACACTAGGCCTAATGAAGCCCTTATCAAGCAAGTCTTGCAACTGTTCTTTCAATTATTTCAACTCTGGTGGGGCCATCCAGTATGGAGGAATAGAAATGGGTTGAGTGCCAGGAGCCACATCAATGCAAAAATCAATATCCCTATCGGGTGGCATCCCTAGCAAGTCTGCCGGAAACACATCGGGAAACTCACGAACAATAGGCACCGAATCTATCGAAGAGACTTCAGCATCAGAATCATAAATATGAGCCAAATAAGCCAAACATCCCCTTTGAACCATGCGACGATCCTTGGCATAAGAAATCACTCTGCTGGGAGAATGAACAGGAGTCCCTATCCATTCTAATCGAGGAAACCCTGGCAAGGCTAACGTAACTGTCTTGGCGTGACAGTCCAAGATGGAATAATAAGGCGATAGCCAATCCATGCCCAATATGACGTCAAAATAGACCATGTCAAGAAGCAAAAGGTCTACACTAGTTTCAAGACCCTCAATAACGACTACACACAATCTACCACAATAGCATCTCCCACGGGTATAGACACATAAACAGGGACAATTAAGGAATCGTGGGGCATAAAAAAATATAAAGAATAATAATATGATACATAAGAATAAGTATACCCCAGGTCAAACAGAACTGAAGCATCTCTATTGCAAATAGAAATGGTACTTGTGATTACAGCATCGGAGGACTCCGCCTCAGGTCTGGCTGGAAGTGCGTACAATCGGGGCTGGGCCCCGCCACCCTGAACCACATCTCTGGGAGGACCTCTGATAAGTGGACCTCCACCTCTAACAATCTGGCCCCTACCTCTGGCTACCTGACCCCTACCCCTGGCTGGCTGGACAGGTGGTGCTGCAGCTGGTGCCAGAACTATGGCATGAGAACCCTGATACTGATGCTGATTACCCGAAAATCTCGGACAAGCTCTCTGAACATGACCATATTCCCCACACTCAAAGCATCCATCCTGATATAGAGGCTGTCCTTGTTGAGCCGGCTAACCATGATAATAACTCTGCAGAGGAGGTGCTCTGATAGGAGCTGATGGAGCACTATAGACTGGCTGAGCAGAAGGAGGCGTATAAGAACCATGACCACCAAAAGTACTATGTGAAGCCTGAAGTGCTGAATGGAATGGCCTGGAAGAATGGCCTCTGCTGAAATTAACCCCGCCTCCAGATGAGGCACCGCTGGATCCCCCGGAATGGCGAGGCCTCTTATCTGACCCTTGACCTCCCATCCTGAGAACTTTCTCAACTCTCCGAGCCATATTGGCCTCATCCTAAAAGGAAATCTTGGTCCCTATCCCCTTGTCCATCTGCAACCTGATGGGCTGAGAAAGGCCCTCAATAAATCACCTGACCCTCTCTCTCTCTGTGGGCAACAAAAGAATAGCATGTCTAGCCAAATCCACAAATTGATTTTCATACTGGTTGATAGTCATGCTGCCCTACTAAAGATGTTCAAACTGACGGCGGTGCTCCTCTCTAGTAGTGATAGGCAGAAACTTCTCCAAAAAAAGATGCGAAAACTGATCCCAAGTCAGAGCAGGTGACCCAGCTGGTCTAGTCAACAAATAATCCCTCCACCATTTTTGGGCGAAACCAGTCATCTGAAAAGCGGTGAAGTCGACCCCATTGGTCTTCCAAATACCCATGTTCCGAAGAACCTCATGACAGCTATCAAGATATTCCTGAGGATCCTCTGAAGTAGCACCACTGAAATGAAAAGGAAAAAGCTTGATAAACCTGTCCAGTATCCACAAAGCATCGGAGGACATAGCAGCTCCATCAACAAGCGGTGCTACAGTAGCTGGCTGAACTACCCCAGCTGGATTGGCTGCTGGGGTCTGAATCTGTGGAGTAGTCTAATCAGGAGTGTGGGTCGCAGGAGTCTGGACCCCTATTCCAGCCTGAGATACGGCTGCTGCCAAGGGAGTGCGCCAGTCTAGGATACACTCTCCATAATTCCCACTAATCGGACCAAAGCGTCCTGAAGCACCGGAGTAGCAATAAACCCCTCTGGGAACTGAGCTGGTCCCACTGGAATATTCTGAGCTGGAGCCCCCTCATCAATCTCTATCTGGGGCTCCAAAGCTGGAGCTGCTTCCTGGGCAATGGGCTGAGTCCTGCCCCTGCCTCGGCCCCTGGCAGGGCCTCTGCCCTTAGTAGGAGCTGCTGCTGCTGGAAGACCTAATTGTTTGTCAGCGTAAGAAGAAGAACGTGTTCTCCCCATCTGTGAGATAATAGAAGAGTTCGATCAATATTAGAGAAACGATAGAGTAGAAATAAAAATTGAGTTTGTTCCTAACTTCATAGCCTCTGAGAGATAAGTACATACGTCTCCGTACCGATCTCTTAGACTCTATTAAGCTTGTTCATGAATTGTGAGAGCTAGGCAACCTAGTGCTCTAATACCAAATTGTCACGACCAAAATTCCCAACCCTCGGGATCGTGATGGCGCCTAACACCACACTTTATAGGCAAGCCAATGTTAGAAATTAATTATCCGTTTTCTTAAAAAAAATTTAATTAAATATAAGTAAGCAGTTTAGAATAATACGAAATCCAATAATATCCAATAGAGGAATCAAGAATAATGTACGAATTAATGAAATAAAACTCGAAACTAATTCTAATATCTAGCTACACATGGTCTGGAGTCAAAATTCACGAACTACTAAAGAATACTACAAGTATTTGTCTGAAAGAATTATATATCTGTTTTGAATGAAGTAAAACAACAATCTAAATAATGTAGAGAAGACTCCAGGAACCTGTGGACGCTAGCATATCTACCTCGTGTCTCCGTATGAATGCTCAACTACTACTCGATAACTCAACTCTAGCTGGAACCTGGATCTGCACAAGAAGTGTAGTATAGTATCAGTACAACCGACCCCATGTACTGGTAAGTGCCGAGCCTAACCTCGACAAAGTAGTGACGAGGCTACGACGGGGCATTTATAACATAACCTGGATATAATGTATAATAAAGCAAGAAGGGAATAATAAAATAATTAAACAGTAACTTGCAACAATTAATAAAACAACTCGGTTAACTTTTCCAGATCTCAGCTATAACCAATCCTCACAAAAATTTCCAAGTTTTAATTTAAAAATGACAGTAAAAGCAGGGTATGGGAACAATGGGATAAAACAGTAAGTTTTCCAGTATTTATCATATAATAAGTAAAACATGAATATCCTCCCTTATTACTCCTTGTTGCAGCACGCAACCTGCTCCCACCTGTCCACCCTTATTGCTCTTCCCTATATATATCACCCTTATTTATCCTGTTGCGACGTGCAACCCGATCCCACCTGTCCTCCCTTATTACTCCTTGTTGCGGCATGCCATCCGCTCCCACCAGAAAATCACATCTCTTTATTTATAAAATATTTCACAATTTAGGTCAAAGCCTTTCACAATATTTATGTCTCAATAATTGTAAGTACAAAGATGTACTATTCATGAACTTCATCAATTATCATTTCATAATGAAACCAAGGGATCAACTAATACTTCCAAATACGTGAAACAATATTTAACAACAAGTTGACAAAAACAAGTAGACATGGAGGCATCAAAATCACGAAAACAATCAAGACAGGAAGATAGTGAATTGGAATAGAGGAAGGGATCATGTTAAACAGAAGATTTGGTGGTGCATAGATACTCATCACCTCACCTATACACCGCACACATGAAATTTCACATAGCATTTAAGTTGGGGATTCCTATTCCCTCATGTCAAGGTTAAACCAAACACTTACCTCGATCTCACAAGCAACTCACTACTCAAGCACATCTTTTCCTTTAGAATTTGCCTCTAACCCGCTCGAATCTAATTATAATTGGTTCACTATCATCAATTATTGCTAAAGGAATTAAATTTAATGAAAAACTATGGTTTTCCTATGTTCTCCTATCAAAAGACAAAAATCGACCCCGGGTCCGCTTGGTCTAAACTCGAGGTTCGGACCAGAACCCGTTTACCCATTCTCCCCCGAGCTCGGATATACAATTGGTTTTGGAATTCGATCTCAATTCGAGGTCTAAATTCCTAAATTTCGAAATTCCTAACTTCTACCCAAAAATCCCAATTTTTACCATGAAAACTCTTGATTCTATGTTGAAATCTTGTTAAAAGTAGTAAGAGATTGAAAGGAATTAGTTAGAAATCACTTACCTATGATTTGGAGAAGTTTGAATATTTGGAAAATTGCCTATGGAGGTTTAGGGTTTGATAGAATTGAAAAATGGGTGAAAATCCCATCTAAAATCCCACTTAATAGGCTGCAGTTATTGCAAATGCCATTAGGGGTTCGCAATTCAAAATTCCTGCTGCCTTCGCATTTGCAACCTAAATGTCGCATTTGCGACTTCTGCCCTTGTTGGGCAGTCTCTGCATTTGCGAAGTAAATATCGCATTTGCGAGGATGGCCTTCCCAGGACTAGTTCGCATTTGCGATCAAAATCCTCGCATTTACCAGGGCTGCCAACAATTGCGAAGCCTGATCTCGCAATTGCGAGATCAGAGGCCTGGTGACAGACATCAGATGCACCAGCTGAGTTTTTCTAAGTCTAAACACTCTGTAGCCTATCCGAAACTCACCCGATTCCTCGGGGCTCCAAACCAAACATGCACGCAAGTCTAAAAATATCACACGAACTTGCTCGTGCGATCAAATCACAAAAATAACACTTTAAAACTACGAATTCAACCTCAAAACTCATGATTTTCTCAAGAACACTTCAATTTCACTATTTTCTCTACCGGATGTCTGAATCACGTCACATCAATTCTGATTCTCACCAAATTTCACAGATAGGAATTAAATATCATAACAAACCTGTACCGGGCTCCGGAACCAAAATACGGGCCCGATACCAACGATTTCGAACATTAATTCATTTCTTTATTTCCTTAAAAATTCAGCATAATAATTTTCTTCAAAAATTGATTTCTAAATCTAGGGACCTTAGAATTCAATTCTGGGCATACGCCCAATGATGCGTGGCTAGAATTTATGATTTTAAGCATTATATACCTTGCATTTTATGTGCTTTAATGATAAAATACACGTCGTATGCGCCTAATGGGGTTTATTTTATGTGTAGGTGAATTGGAAATGGAAACGGGGCTAAACGGATGCAAATACGTCGAAAAATACGCGAAAGGGGACACCCGGGCGATAGCCGGGCGACAGAGCCAAACAGCCTGACCCAGCCTGGCCTTAGCCAGGCGTTAGAGCCCTAACGCCAGGGGGGGCCTGGCGTTAGCCAGGCGTTAGAGCCCTAACGCCAGGGGCTGCCTGGCCTTACCCAGGCGTTTGGGCTGAAACGCCAGGGTCCCGGGACGGCCAGAAATCGAGTTTTGACGGGTTTTAAGTGTTTCCAAGTTAGAATAGAAGTCTTTGAGACGTTTAGGGTTCATTCTAAACATATAAATAGACCCAAAAACATCACATTAAGGGACTTTGGACAGGGGGATTCGACAGAAGACTTTTGACAGAGGATTCTACTTAGTTTTTCTTCTCTTCTCTTCTTTTAGTTTTATAGTTTATTAGTTCTAGAGTTTTGGGTGTTACATGAACGTTGTAGTTGAAGCTTGAATTATTCTTATTGTTTTATCTTAATTGGTTTGTTTATTCAATCTTGCGCTTAATTATTTAATTGCTTGATCACCAATTGAATACTATCTACGAATCTAGGGTTGAACTCGGGAGAGGGAATTCTAGATTGCATATAAGATTGGGTAGAGCAAGATCTTAACCCTTCAGGGGAGCGGATTTGCGGTTAGGATAGGAATATACCTAATCGCCTTGCTTGGTTATTATACGGGAATTATTAATGCGTTCTTGTTAATCCTGATTCCATAGGAATATAGGCGTTAGGTTAGCTTGAATAGGCGAGTTGTACTTCGGGAGAAGGCTACGAGCAATATTAACCTCGTCAATCAATAAACCTGATTCGAAGATTTAGGTCGAAAACTCAACGTGATTGTTTGCCAACCCATAACTCTAGAATATCAAATTACATTGAATTCGTCTTTAAGTTAGTTGTCTCTTTAATCTCTTAATTTACTATTTTAGATTAATTTTAGTAAAATATTTGTTTGAGTTTAGTTTAGTTGATAGTTAATCACAAGTCCCTGTGGGTACGATATCTGGACTTAAAATCCTATATTACTTGTCGACCACGTACACTTGCGTGTGCATTGGGAAATCAACCAACACCCAAGTTCCATATTTTACTGCGGACCTCCCGAGATCGTTGGAACACAGATCCGTGTCTTTTTACTCAAAATTTTGACCAAAGTCTACCAAAACCAAATTTTAACTCTAAAAATTATTATTTCTTATAATTTCACATAAAAGCTTTCCGATTTTGACAACTGGACTGTGCATGCCAATCGAGGTAATTAAAATTAATCTTTTTAAGGCTAATGAGCCCAGAATAGTGTCTTAATTCATAAGATGAACCTTTGGGTCATCACATAACTATTAAGTAAATTGGACTATCCTAATTATCTAAACAAGGATTACACCAAAAAGCAGTGATGCTAAAGTAATTAAACTAAAAAGAAAATAACTAATGAACTTTAAACAGAGGAACAACAAAATTTTATATTATCAATGTGGTGCAAAACGATCTAGGGTTTTGGGATATCTAACATTACTATTGTATTTTTCAATTGAATTTATTAATTAATTTATCTAGTTTATTGGTTAACATGGTTAATATTGCTCATAAGAATCTGTCGAGTTCTTACTCGCCTATTCAAGCTAGCCTAATGCCTATATATCTATGGAGTTAGAACTAACAAGAACGCATTTATAATTCCTGTAAATCAACCAAGCAAGGCAATTAAGTATATGTCTATCCTAACCACAAATACATTCCCCGATGAGCGGATTCAAAAACTTGCTCTACTCAATCCTATATGCAATCTAGAATTCCCACTTTCGAGTTCAATTTAAGATTCATAGATAGTATTTGATTGGCGATCAAGCAATCAAATAATTAAGTGCAGGATTAAATAAATAAACCAATATGATAAACTAAGAAATCAAAATCAATATCCGAATAACAATAGTCATGAAGAACCACAACCCTAGAACGTGAAGTTTTGATCCACATAGACATGGTATCCAAACCAACCAATCATACAAAGAAACATAAAATTTTACTAGGTTTGGTGGAAGAAAGATGGAACTTGATGAATTCCGGCCTCCATGGCGGCTCTGTGCTTGTGTTTTCCTCTCAAAAACGTCCTCCCCTCCAAAATAGGTCTAGGACCCCTTTTATATGAGTTGGGGACATGTAGAACGGAAATAACCAACTCCTGGACGAAATAGGACTAATCCCGTAATGCAATGTCCAGGCTAGCAAGAGGCGCTGGCCTTGGCGCACAAACCGGTGTGTTTTGCAATTTTCAACTCTTTTCTTATAAACGTTTTTTGCTTTCATCTTTGCCCCTTGTCCTTAACTTGGGGGGACAAAACCCAAAGGGTGTCCCCCTTTGTTTCCCTCTTTTAATTAATTTATTTTCCTTTTTTTTCTTCTGCGTTGTATTCAATTTTGCTCCAAATCTCTTCATCTTTACACCATTTTATTCCTACACAGTTAAAATATAATATTAAACATAAAATAATATAATTAAAACTCAAAAGATGATTAAAAGTAATAAAATATGAGGCAACAATGAGTAAATATATGTGTTTTTCACTGTACATCACCACCCCACACTTGAATGTTGCTTGTCCTCGAGTAAGCCAACAATTTTAATTATTTTTGAGCACTTTATTTTTATACAACTGAGTCACACTACACCAATGACCATGTTTGATAGCAACAATTAAACTCTAGCATATGCATTCAACACATACTTCCCTTGAACTTATGCCATTCTTCAAGAATATTCAAACAAAGACAATATACTCATAAAAATCCTAGCCTCAAAAACCCACTCAATGTCACAATGCACTCATGGCTTGAACACCCAACATCACGGTGAGAAGTCTAATAGCGTTACTTATCCCTCATGAAACCGTGTGCCCTCACAACAAGAACAAGAGAATAAGTTGAATCCACAAATCCGAATCTCATGATCAAATATAGTTTAAGGACTCACTTGTGTATTAAAAAAAATCTCTCGCCTCTCACAAAGAAGTCACATGCATGCAAATGGTACCATAGGCTTTCCCTTAATATAAATCTCTACTAATATAAGATCGCTCGATCTAAAATCAATTAAGAATTTTTCATGGTTATAATGTGGGCTAAGGGATGGGTAGGATATATTTAGGAATAATGACTCTCCTAAGCACTTTAACACATTACATGATTACTTTAAGCGTATTTTCTTCAACACCACTTCAGTTTCACAAATAATATGACCCCCAAAAACGTTCCCTTCTTTTTTAAGCACTACTTTAATTCATACCCACTAGCAAGAATAAGACAACAATTTATTCATATATATTTTTACTTCTTTTTTTCAAGATTTTTCTCTTTTTTCCCAACTATTTTTTTTCCAATTTCTGATAGTGGTGTACTATTTTACAAAACAAGTGCACCTTTCTTCCTTTCATTTGTTCCACTCAAAAGCCATCCCACACTTAGTCCCTTCTTACTTCTTTTAACGCCCATTTCACAATTAAAGTGCTTTAAGGTATAAAAAGATCAAAAATATCAATTAAGATTAAAAAGGATATAAACTTGTAATATGGGTGCCAAATAAAAGTCTATAGGCTCAAAAGGGTTAACTAGGGATAAATTTTATTCATGGTAAGCGATAAAGCTAAGAAAATATCAAAGAAAGCCTAAAATTATTTTTCAAACCGAACATCACAGTCTCCAGAACTCAAACACGCCTGGACTCAACAGTCTCCGTGCTCAGACACACCTGGATCTGCACATGAAGTGCAGGGTGTAGTATGAGTACAACCGACTCAGTAAGTAATAGAAATAAATAAGGAAATGAGAAGCAGTGACGAGCTATACAGAACAGTTTAGTTGATAATTTTTCACAGTTAAGAGTAAACACAAGTAAAATCACTTGCATAATTACCAAGTTCAAATAAACAAAATATCAGCTAAATGCAGCAACGAAAGGAAAACATATGCAACCTCACAGGTTCTGTCACTCAAGCCCTGAATCACTCAACACTCGACTCTCAACCCTTAATGTAAACGCTCAATAGGTAACTGCGCTCACTTAGGGTGTTCAGACTCCGGGGGGGAGGGGAGGAGGGGGGAGAGAGGA
>ML372195.1:102446-123075 GCA_005239525.1 Nicotiana knightiana
GGGGGAGGGGGGGGGGGTCCTACAGCCCAAGCGCTATAATCTGCACAGACAACTCACACTCCACCTTATCACATCAGAATCCGCACGGACAACTCACGTGCTAAGGTACAATACCTCACAAACAGGCCCTCAGCCTCACTCAATCATGAACCTCTCTAGTCTCATAGCCCAAATCAAAGTATTACAATGTATAAACAGGGAAGTAACGGAGACTGAGGTAAACATGTACAAGAATCACTATGACTGAGTATAAATACCATGAGCAGGTACATAGCCTAAGCATGATCTCTAACATGAAAGGCAGTCAAGTTTCTAGCAGACAGGAATGCATATAAACACAAATAAGGTTATTAGACTTCATAGTCTCACGGGACGGACCAAGTCTCAATCCTTCACTGCGTACGCCCACACACCCGTCACCTAGCATGGGTGTCACATCCAAACAGTCACATTATACCAAACTCCGGGTTTCATACCCTCAAGACCATATTTACAACTATTACTTACCTCAACAACGCAAAAATCCTACTCCGGAATGTCTATTCCCCTCGAACTGACCTCCAAATGTCCAGAATCTAGCCACAAGCAATAAAATACGATCAATATGGGCTAAAGGAAATAATTCCACAAGAAAAATAACAATTTATAGCCAACACTCTGAAATCGGCTCAACCCAGCCCCCGAGCCCACATCTCGAAATCCGACCAAAGTCATAAAATCAGAAATCCCATTCACTCACGAGTCTAGTCATACCAATTTTACCAGAATCCGACCTCAATTGCCCCTCCAAAAACCCCAAAATTTACTCTCCAAATTCCCAAGCCCTAACCCCCCCCCAATTTTCTCCTAAAAAACCCACTAATTAGGTGAGAAATCAATGGGAAAACACCATAGCTAAGGAAAATTAGGCCCAAGGAACTTACCTCAGTGATAACCCTCGAATTCCCTTCAAAAATCTCCTCAAAACCTCCAATGTCCGTGTTCAAAATTGTGAAAATGAGAAGAATTCCCGAAGTCCTCTATTTATACTTTCTGCCCAGCAAAGCCGCACATGCAGTACAAATTCCGCATTTGCGGGTCATGCTCCGCTTCTGCGGAAAATCACTTAAAGCCCTATGACCACTTTTGCGACCAAAGACCGCATTTGCGATCATCGCGTGTGCAGAAACCACCTTGCACCTGCGGCTCCTTCTCGCGCGTGCGCCTGCTTGCCCGCATCTGTGACTCTCATAGGTGCGGGAATATCTTTGCACCTTTGGTTCCTACCCAGGTCCTCCTTGGCCGCATCTGCGGCTCCTCAGTCACTCCTGCGGGCTCGCACCTACGGCTCCCACTCCGCAGGTGCGGAAAACACCAGCAATAGCAGCTTCAACTGCATTTTCTAAACTCCAAACACTCCATAGCCACCCGGAATCACCCCGAGGCCCTCGGGACCTCAACTAAACATACCAACAAGTCATGTAACCCCATACGAACTTAGTCAAACCTTCGAATCACCTAAAACAACATCAAAACACCAAATTGTACTCGAATTCAAGCCTAAGAACTTCTAAACTTCCAAATTCTGCAAACGGCGCCGAAACCTATTAAAGCACGTCCGATTGACCTCAAATTCTACACACACATCAAATATGACACCACGAACCTACTCCAACTTCCAAAATTTCATTCAGACCCCTATATTAAATTTTCACTGCCGACCAAAATCGCCAAATTTCCAACTTTCACCATTTCAAGCCTAATTCTATTGCAGACCTCCAAATCACATTCCGGATGCGAACCTAAGTCCAAAATCACCTAACGAAGCTAAAAGAGCCATAAAAATTCAAGTTTGAGGTCATTTATGTTATACCCCATATTCTTTTGTACGTGGAAGTACGCCATAAATAAATTGATGAAAGCTCGGAAATGAGATGTTACATCCCGCATTTTGTACGTTAAAGTTTCGCCGTAAGTTAATAGACGTAAGTTCAGAAATGAGATTATTTTAGAATTATAAGTATTATGCTATTTCAAACAAGTGATAAGTCAATTCGTGAAGATGAGAGGGTAAACGAATCGAATCGAATCGAAGGAAATGAGTTTTCGTTGAAGTTTGGCATTTTGAGAAAAAAATACGGTCCAAGCTATAATACCACGTATTTATGGACTAGTGCCATACAAGGTACCACATGACCATAGTAGTAAGGTGTAGAAAGCATGTTAAAAGTGAGTAGTATTTTAAGTAATTTGAGATAATTCATAATTATGTGGATAATTGGGTAATTATTAATTAATGGGGGATTAACAAGTTAATTAAGGAATTTGTGGATAAGATTAATTAAGTTATTGGATAAGATTAATCACGACAAAAACGTGGCAGCAGTATATGTCTATTTGATGACTCTTAAGTCACTTTGGAGGGTGGCAATATTTAAAGTAATAACTACCTTATCTCATTTTTGATTGAAAGATGCTATTAAGCCTTATGACTACAAAATGAAAAGGCTATGACTACAACTTACAGATGAAGCCTCAAAGATCATACAAGATCATGATCAAATCAGAAAGTGATCATACAAAATTTGCTACAAAAATTCATACGAGATTTCATGAAGTAATAGCAACGGGACTTTGTGATTCTAAGGGATATAGTGCAATATTTCTCAAGAATATCATATGGATTTTCCCCTACTTTGATCTGTTGTTACGTGATTTGTCGAAATTGACGTGTGTTAAAGGGATTGTCAAGAGAATCAAATCAGGTATGTTAAGGCTAATCCCTTCCTTCATTTTGGCATGATCTCTTAATTACATTTGTTTGATAACGAGGCATAAAGAGAAGTTCATATTCCCGAATTTATATACATTATCCTCGTCTCATAAGTTACCGTATTCTCCCTTATCGGGACATTATATTCAATTGAGTATTGTTTCCTTCCAGTCAAGAGAGAAGAGGTTCTATATATATATATATATATACACACACATACATACAGTATTACTGTATTTTCACCACGATCAAGCTATAATCAGTGGGCAGGCCCCTATTGGGCAACCTCAGATCAGATGGTAAGTTATATACCGAGCCTACTGTGGCCGAGCGCCTCTGAGCGAGCTCAACATGGCCGAGATACAAATCCTAGTATGGTCGAGCACCTATGAGCGAGCCTACTATGGCAGAGCAGTTATATATACCAAGCTTTATAACACCCAAAAACTATTTTACTTACTATATTGAGAGAGTTGAGTCAGTATCAGCAAGTGAGCATATCTTCATATTGTCTTTGACTCCCAGTTACTTTGAGTTATTATATTATCATTTCAGTTTCAGCTTTCAATATATTGCCTTACATACTCGGTACATTATTTCGTACTGACGTCCCTTTTCTGGGGGCGCTGCATTTCATGCGTGCAGGTTCAGACAGACAGACGGGTACACCTTCTTATTAGGTGTTGCCCGAGTTGAGCTTGATCGGTAAGCTCCATGCCCTTTAGAGTTTCATGGTCTAGAGCTTTATGTACATCTTGTGTATATATGTTACGAGTAGGTCGAGGCCCTGTTCTGATCATAGTATATTCATCTGTAGAGGCCCTTAGACATATCCTGTCAATTAGTGTAGTATGTTGGGATTGTAGGCCTTGTATGTATATTTTGATTGGTTTTCCAGCTATAGTAGTTATGACGGGCTTGTCGCCCCAGCTTTACATTGATGTTTAGTCAGCGTTAGAAAATTGTCTTGTAATGTGGCCCATGGCCAAAGTAGGACATTATATATTTAGAGTCCCTTAGTTGCAAGTTGGTACGCAAGGATAGGTAAGGCACCGGGTGCTAGTCTCTCCCCCCAGGTTCGGGGCATGACAAAAGTGGTATCAGAGCAGTTCTGTCCTAGGGATTCTACAAGCCGTGTCTAGTAGAGTCTTGTTTATCGATGTGTTATGCCCCACACTTATAAGTAGGAGGCTACAGGGAATTTAAGACTGTCACTCTTTCTTCTTACTCTAGATCATATGGTAGAGATCAGTTCTAAGAACTCAATTTCCTAAATTCTATTTTATTCATAATAAGACGATACCTGCATCCAAAAGACAGTTGGTAAGAGATTGCATGTGGCTATGGAAGATTTAAGTCAGATGGACTCGAATTTGCAACGTGCTTATGATGAGTAAATATGAGGTATTCGGCAGATCATGTGTATACTAAGATGTGTAAGCTTCTTGATAAGGATCCCTAAGGCAAGAATGCCTATCCACTCTTATGGTAAAAAAGAAAAAGGCAATGAGAGATTCAGAAGATAGGTACAAGTTTGAATAAGTAAAAGAAGCAAGATGAAGAAGAGTACGAGGCGCGCAATTAATGAAGATTATCAGTATTTACAATTCAAGAAGAGAAATATAAGCATTTTGAGTTACCTTCAATTGTAACAGGTGTAGTTTAAGAAAAGGACGGGGCATCAGGATCTGACTGGGGTTAGAGTAACCCAAAATGGTGAATGGATTGTTTGTGTTAGTTAACATTTCCAAAGGATATTACAAATGTGCTAATAGATCTCCTTGTGAGACACCCAGATGGTGCACTCTAAAATATTACAATTAGATGTGAACAATAGCATGATAAAAAAATTCAAAAGATACGCACTGAAAGCTTGGAAGGGATAAATATTACCTTAGTGTGGCTCCAGTCACTAGTAGAGCGAGGATGTTGAGCAACCCAAAGAGCCGATGAATGAAGCAATGGGAGCTAAAAGCAAAAGAATGTCTTGTTGAAGATTTCACAAGAAAGGGAAAGGCAGAAATATTGAACAGGGAAATGAGAAGATAGATAAGGAAACATTATGAGTAAGATGTGATACATGGATGACAAACGGCAGATCAAAAAGATGACGGTATTACAGGGTCCATAGTCAGGTGAAGAAAGAGATGAGAGGTGATAGGCCTTAAGACAAAAAAAGAGTATAGGACATAAAGTCATATTCTCATTTCGAGAAATAAGTTCGTGATTCTAACGTGATTACCATAAGGAAAAGTTAGACCCAGAATAATAGAAGTCAGTATGGGCTAGTGAACAAGATAAACTAAACATTAATTAGGGATTGAGTGACTTGATAATAGTCGGCATCATGAGAATTTTAGAGATTGCGTTCAGGCAATAATAGAATGGATGACAGAAGAATAACCTTTAAAGGTCATTCAGGAAGACACTTCCCTAAAGCAAGCAATGTGAGCAAAGTTAAGCTTAAAGGACTATGTGCGCCAGTTACACTAAGTGTCACCCTCATGAGTAAGGAATTTTGTTACCCTTGGTACATAAGGATTGCCGCAAGGCGAGTAAGGGTCATCGATGATGTGAAAAGACGCCAAAGATGAAGAGGTAAAACATCTATAGGTAGATCCTCGTGGCTCCAACTCTTAGTACTCCCCTGAAGGGAGAAATATGGAATGATGTGGCATTAAGTCAGAATAAGTGGTTCCAGTGACTATGGAATGGTAAAGGAAGAATACGATAAAAATGAAAAAAAAAATGAGATTGCACTTATCCAAATTCTACAGATATACTACGATTCCAGAATATTATGCAAGCACGACGTCAAGGAAAGGAAGTAAGGGTTCCTTCCCGGAATGTTATTGATAAATAAGGAGCCAGTGCGAGAGGTAAGTTAAACAAAGGAAATAACCCAAGAAAGATTATGCGGAATATTGATATGAGAATGGGCCAACAAGTAGTTAGAAATTGATTCATGAAGAGCCTAGTTATGGCTAGACAGGAGGTTACAGGCGAATCAGCAGATCGTGCAAGATAACATAGTAAAACCTAATATAGTGAATTCAGCCTCGCAGTAATGTCACTGTAATACTTGAGAATATTCAAATAGGAGTTGGGGTAGGTAAAGGTACCGTATGAATGTCACGGGAATAAAAGAGAGTGCCACTGGGAAGACAATCAAAATATCAATTCAAAAGTAACTCTACAATCACAAGGGCATGGAGGTAAGTAACTACGGATAAGTATAGGCAAGGAGGGACATCAAAAGGTCCGTCGAGTATACAATGTAATAAGCTCACAGCTTTACAAGAGTCAGAGGGTCTCCTCTAAGACAATGAAAGACTAGCTAAGGAAAATAAGAAAGAAGGCTTCAACCTAAACTCAGTGGCCTAAAGAGGAAATAGTCTTATAAAAACAGTCTCAAAACAACATTGCATGCACTCCATAAGAAAGTGGCACCTACCGTGGCTAATGAACGAGGAGTAAAATCAGGAGTGATATTCAAGATCATAAGAGTTGTATGGAGTTCCAGTATGTGTTGGCACTAAGGTAAGCTAAGTATGCATGCAACAAGGGGGCAGGAAGACCAGGAAAACTAATTTATTACATTTTAAAGAAAGTTGAGAAGGAACAAAAACAATTATTCGATTAATGATCTAGAGTTAGTTACATTATGAACGCACTTAAGAGTTCGGAGTATTATCCACGCAACATATATGTTGACAATCATACAGCCGTAGAAGATTGTATCATGGATATTCCATAGCGCCCATGTAAGGATAAAGTAATGACTAATACTATAAGCCACAGATCGGAAGATAGCTTAAGCCTACATAAAGGCTGATTAGAAGGAAGAGGAAACTAAAGAGTTACAACAACGAAGTAAATCAGGAGTCTGATTATTAGACCTAGAAAATTATAGAAATTGTGCTTGAGAACATTGCAGATCAGTCTTAACACCAGAGGTGCAAGTATTATAATATAGCTTCAAGTTGTGAAAATGAATTATACCTATGTGGGAAGGAGGTCATGAAAGAGATAGATGTGATGCGAGATTTTAAGGTAAGTAAGGTAAAAGTGAACAACGTACGAGATACCCAGATGCAGAAGGTTGGGAATAGTCCATACTTCGGATAGTAGGCTAGGAGCGCTGGGATTCAGTGTCGATCGCGGCGTCGACAGTGGCATATCTTCTAGCATATGGTTTATGTCCCACTTGATGTTCTAAAATAACACAAGGAAATTTGTGGTGCAAGCAAATTGAAGGAAGGTTGCGAGTAGTATAAATTTATATGTATAGGTTGCAAGATAAAGTATGGTCAATCGACAAGGTTTTAGGAAGACAGGAGTAAGGACAAGAAAGGGCGAGTGAGAAGGTGATGAGAATGGATAAGTCCTCAGGATTAAGCCCATGAAAACAAGAGAACTGATGGTTTCTATAAGTTGTAGAAAGCTCAGTATGGCCTGAATGAACTCAAAGGAGTCTAAAACTAGTAGCATTTAGAAGAGATGGAATGTTGCCCTTATAGTAGAATAAAGGTGTAATTATGATAGATAAAGGATAATGTTTGGGCCTTCAATTGAGTAATGATTTCATGAATCGTACATGACTAAAATACCCACGTAAGGTAAACTACATTGGGATGTTATGAAAAATGGTTATGGAAGTATAGTATCGTATCACCCCAAGTGGATCGGGAAAATCACTTCAAATATTCCACGATGAAATGTGAGCCCTAGCGACAGTGTTACATAAGAGGTAAAGTTAACAGTGGTAGATTAGGGATCCATGTTAAGGTGAAACGACAATAGATGGATAAAGTTCCAACATATGAGAGGAGATAAGGATTCCTTCATTTAGATGAACAATAATAAGGAAACATTGAAGGACTTGGATTTATACATTTATGATAAGAAGCGAGAGAGTAACCTAGAATTGGGTGGCAGACCTCGATAATAATAAAACCAAGGTAAGAGTTATGGTATAGTATGACCTACCTGGATGCAGTAAAGTCATACGGATGAATAACCAGGTCTATGAAATAAGATATAACAATATTTGTAAGTTCGACAAAATACCGAGCAAAGAACTTCAGTATAGATGCCCAGAGGAGATCTTATTGAGCTCTGTATATGTTTACAAAGTGAATCCTAAAGATTGGCTAAAAGCTTGAGGAAAAAGGAGAGAGGAGTTTCATAGGCGCACTTATAAAGTCAGAGTCGTACAAGCTGGATGATAAAAGATAGCAACAGTTACAAGATTGGAAGGATTCCGACCACAAGGCGTGGTGTGAGAAAGAGGCCTAAAGGGGGGAATTTCCTGGCCTTTGGGATTCATTCAGAGAACAGTAGCCTAGATGGTAAGAGGAGTACTACAGTATTCGCAAGAGCTATGGGTTATGAGAACGATAAGTGAATCAGTCAACATTCGAGGACGAATGTTCCAAAGGGAGAAATAATGTTACACCTCATATTTTTTTGTACGTGAAAGTACGCTATAAATAAATTGATGAAAGCTCGGAAATGAGATGTTACATCCCGCATTTTTGTACGTTAAAGTTTCGTCGTAAGTTAATAGACGTAAGTTCGGGAATGAGATTATTTTAGAATTATAAGTATTATGCTATTTCAAACAAGTGATAAGTAAATTCGGGAAGATAAGAGGGTAAGCAAATCGAAGGAAATGAGTTTTCGTCGAAGTTTCGCATTTTGAGAAAAAAAAAAAGTCCAAGCTATAATACCACGTATTTATGGACTAGTGCCATACAAGGTACCACATAACCATAATAGTAAGGTGTACAAATCGTGTTAAAAGTGAGTAGTATTTTAAGTAATTTGAGATAATTCCTAATTATGTGGATAATTGGGTAATTATTGGTTAATGGGGGATTAACAAGTTAATTAAGGAATTTGTGGATAAGATTAATTAAGTTATTGGATAAGCTTAATCAAGAAAAAAATATGGCAGAAATATATGTCTATTTGATGACTCTTAAGTCACTTTGGAGGGTGGCAACATTTAAAGTAATAACTACCTTATCTCATTTTTGATTGAAAGATGCTATTAAGCCTTATGACTACAAATCGAAAAGGCTATGACTACAACTTACAGATGAAGCTTCAAAGAACATACAGGATCATGATCAAATCACAAAGTGATCATACATAATTTGCTACAAAATTTCATACGAGATTTTATAAGGTAATAGCAACGGGATTTTGCGATTCTAAGGGAGTACGGTGCAATCTTTCTCAAGAATATCATATGGATTTCCCCTACTTCGATCCACCGTTACGTGATTTGTCGAAATTGATGTGTGTTAAAGGGATTGTCAAGAGAATCGGCTCAGGGATATTAAGACTAAGCCCTTCCTTCATTTTGGCATGATCTCATAATTACACGTGTTTGATAACGAGGCATAAAGAGAAGTTCATATTCCCGAATTTATATACATTATCCTCATCTCATAAGTTACAGTATTCTCCCTTATCGAGACTTTATATTCAATTGAGTATTGTTTCCTTCCAGTCAAGAGAGAAGAGGTTATCTCTCTCTCTCTCTCTCTCTCTCTCTCTATATATATATATATATATATATATATATATATATATATATATATAGTATTATAGTATTTTCACCACCATCGAGCTATAATCATTGGGCAGGCCCCTATTAGGCAACCACCGAGCAGATGGTAAGTTATATACCAAGCCTACTGTGGCCGAGCGCCTATGGGCGAGCCCAGCATGGTCGAGATATAGATTCTAGTGTGGCCGAGCGCCTATGAGAGAGCCTACTATAGCAGAGCAATTATATATACCGAGCCTTATAAGGATGGACAACTATATTATCAGTTTAGTTTCAGCTTTCAGTATATTGCCTTACATATTCGGTACATTATTTCATACTGACGTCCCTTTTCTGGGGGTGCTACATTTCATGCGTGTAGGTTCATACAGACAGACGTGTAGACCTCCTTATTAGGTGTTGCCTGAGTTCATCTTGATCGGTAAGCTCTATGCCTTTCGGAGTTGCCGAATCTAGAGCTTTATGTACATCTTGTATATATATGTTACGAGTAGGTCGGGGCCCTGTTCTAATCACAGTATATTCATCAGTAGAGGCTTGTAGACATATCCTGTCAGTTAGTGCAGTATGTTTGGGCTTGTAGGCCTTGTATGTATATTTTGATTGGTTTGCCAGCTATAGTAGTTATGATGGGCTTGTCTGCCCAGCTTTATATTGATGTTTAGTCAGCATTTGCAAATTTTCTTGCAATGTGGCCCGTGGCCAAAGTATGACATTATATGTTAAGAGTCCCTTACCTGCAAGTTGGTATGCAAGGATAGGTGAGGAACCGAGCCGATCTCTCCCCCCAGGTTCGGGGCATGACAATTTACACACAAGTCAATATCCAGTTGACTTTTTCCAACTTAAGCTTCTACTAAAGAGACTAAGTGTCTCAATTCCTCTCTGAAACCACTCCGGACCTGAACCAACCAACCCGATATGATATAATACACTTGTAAAGCCCAAAATAAGCATAAATGGGGGAAACGGGGCTATAACTCTCGAAACGACCGGCCAGGTCGTTACATCCTCTCCCTCTTAAACAAACTTTCGTCCTCGTACTGGTCTAGAAACATTCCTGGAGTATCAAATAGGTGTGGGTATCTGCTCCGCATCTCATGCTCGTCCTCCCTGGTGGCCTCTTCCACATGCTGACCTCTCCACTGTACTTTCACTGAAGTTATATCCTTTGACCTCAACTTCCGAACCTGCCGATCCAAAATGGCCACTGGCTCCACATCATAAGTCATTTCACCATCCAACTGAACCGTGCTGAAATTCGAAACATGGGACGGATTGCCAATATACTTTAGAAGCATAGAAACATGTAATACTAGATGCACGCTCGACAAGCTGGGTGGCAAGGCATGCTTATAAGCTACCTCCCCTATCCTCTGAAGCACCTCAAAAGGCCCAATGAACCGGGGGCTCAACTTTCCCCTTTTCCCAAACCTCATAACACCCTTCATGGTGATACCTTTAGCAAAAGCTTCTCCCCGACCATGAAAGACACATCATGGACCTTCCTGTCCGCATAACTCTTCTTACTAGACTGAGCCGTGCGAAGCCGATCCTGTATCACTTCCACCTTGTCCAAAGAATCCTGAACCAAGTCTGTACCCAAAATACTAGCCTCACCTGGCTCAAACCAACCCACTGGAGATCTACATCGCCTCTCATATAAAGCCTCATACGGAGCCATCTGAATACTTGACTGATAGATATTGTTGTATGCAAATTCCGCGAGCGGCAGAAACTTGTCCCATGAACCCCCAAGGTCAATGACACAAGCGCGTAACATGTCCTCCAATATCTGGATACTGCGCTCGGACTTTCCATCCGTCTGAGAGTGAAAAGATGTGCTCAACTCAACCTGAGTACCCAATTCTTGCTGCTCTGCCCTCCAAAACTGTGATGTAAACTGAGTGCCCCTATATGAGATGATGGAAACTGAGACACCATGCAAGCGAACAATCTCACGGATGTAAATCTCAGCCAACCGCTCTAAAGAGTAAGTAGTACTTACTGGAATGAAGTACGCGGACTTGGTCAACCGATCCACAATAACCCAAATAGCATCGAACTTCCTCGAAGTCCGTGGAAGACCAACTACGAAATCCATGGTTATCCGCTCCCACTTCTACTCTTGGATCTCTAACCTCTTGTAACACTCCATGTTTTTGTACGTGAAAGTACGTCATAAGTAAATTTATGAAAGCTTGGAAATAAGATGTTACATCTGCATTTTTGTACGTTAATGTTTCGTCGTAAGTTAATCGACGTAAGCTCGGGAATGAGATTATTTTGAGATTATAAGTATTACGCTATTTCAAACAAGTGATAAATAAATTCGTGAAGGAGAAAGGGTAAGCGGATCGAAGAAAATGAGTTTCGTCGAAGTTTGGCAATTTGGGATAAAATACGGTCCGAGCTATAATACTCGGTGTTTATGGAGTAGTGCCATACAAGGTAACTCATGACCATGATAGTGGGGGGTATAAGGTGTGTTAAAAATGAGTAGTATTTTAAGTAATTTGAGATAATTCTTAGTTATATGGATAATTGGTTAATTATGAATTTTCAAGTGGGAGATTAACTTGTAATTGAATTTTGTGGATAATTATTTAAGTAAAGATTTGGATAATTGTTGGGGGGACAACAATCCACGTGGGATCATGAAGGTTTGGCAGAAAATTGCCAACAATATCATGCCTAAGGAAATGGTGGCACTACTTACATCTATATCTCATTTTTTGGTGGAAAAATGCTATTAAGGAGGCCTTTCTAAATTCACAAAGTGAAAGAGTCTTATGACTTTGTGAAATTTCAGCAAACATACGGATGAAGCATCAACAAAAGGCATACACAAGATTATGATCAAATTTACAAAGTGAGATGGATTAGCAACATGATTTTGCTTTAACAAAATTTCATATGAAGTTATATTGCGTAATAACAACGGGATTTGAAATTCTAAGAGAACACGGTGCAATCTTCCTCAAGAATATCATACGAAGTTTTTCCTACTTCGATCCGCCGTTACGTGATTTGTCGCAATTGACGTGTGTTAGAGGGATTATCAAGAGAATCGGCTCAGGTATGTTAAGGCTAAGCCCTTCCTTTATTTTGGCATGATCTCGTAACTACATGTGTTTGATAACGAGGCATAAAGAGAAGTTCATATTCTCGAATTTATATACACTATCCTAGTCTCATAAGTTACAGTATTCTCCCTTATCGGACTTTATATTCAATTGAGTATTGTCTTCTTCCAGTCAAGAGAGCAGAAGGTATACACACACACACACACACACATACAGAGTATTACAGTATTTTCTCCACCATCGAGCTATAATCGGTGGGCAGGCCCCTATTGGGAAACCTCAAATCAGATGGTAAGTTATATACAGAGCCTAGTATGGCCGAGTGCCTATGAGCGAGCCTACTACGGCAACACAATTATAGATACCGAGCCTTATAAGGCCAGACAACTATTTTACTTACTATATTGAGAGAGTTGAGTCAGTATCAGCAGGTAAGCATATATTCAGATTATCTTTGACTCCCAGTTGCTTTCAGTTATTATATTATCAGTTTAGTTTCAACTTTCAGTTATTCTACTGCCTTACATACTCGGTACATTATTTCGTACTGACGTCCCTTTTTCCGGGGACGCTGCATTTTATGCGTGCAGGTTCAGACAGACAGACGAGTAGACCTCCTCAGTAGGTGTTGCCCGAGTTCAGCTTGACCGGGGACGCTACATGTATACATCTTGTGTATACATGTATATATATGTTATGGATAGGTTGGGGCCCTGTTTCGATCATAGTACATTCATCAGTAGAGGCTTGTAGACATATCCTATCAGTTAGTGCAGTATGTTGGGCTTGTAAGCCTTGTATGTATATTTTGTTTGTTTGCTAGTTGTAGTAATTATGACGCCCTTGTCGGCCTAGCTTGATATTGATGTTTAGTCAGCATTCGAAAATTGTATTGCAATGTAGCCCATGGCCAAAGTATGACATTATATTATCAGAGTCCCTTAGTCGCAAGTTGGTACGCAAGGACAGGTGAGGCACCAAGTGCCGGACTTGCCCCCAGGTTCGGGGCGTGACACCTCTGAAGCAAGCCACCCGGTCTCTGATGCTCATACTTAACCTGCTGACAATTGTGACACCGAGCCACAAACCCAACTATATCCTTCTTCATCCGCCGCCACCAATAGTGCTGTCTCAAATCCTAGTACATCTTCGCGGCACCCCAGATGGATGGAATACCGCGAGCTGTGGGCCTCCTCAAGAATCTACTCCCGAAGCCCATCCATATTGGGCACACATATCCGCCCTGCATCTTCAACACGCCATCATCATTAATAGTCACATCTCTAGCATCACCTTGCTAAATCCTGTCCTGAAGAACGAGCAAGTGGGGGTCATCATACTGACGCTCCTTGATACGGTCATAAAGGGAAGACCTGGAGACCACACAAGCTAACACCTGACTCGGCTCCGAAATATCCAATCTGACAAGCTGGATAGCTAAGGCCCGAACATCTAATGCCAAGGGTCTCTTTGCTGCTGGAAGATATTCTATACTCCCCAAGCTCTCCGCCAGACGACTCAAGGCATCGACCACCACATTGGCCTTCCCCAGATGGTACAAAATAGTGATATCATAGTCCTTGAGAAGCTCCAACCATCTCCGCTGACGCAAATTATGATCCTTCTGCTTGAACAGATGCTACAAACTCTGGTGATCAGTATAGATCTCACAATAAACCCTGTACATATAGTGCCGCCAAATCTTTAAGGCGTGAACAATAGCTTCTAACTCAAGATCATGGACATGATAGTTCTTATCATGAGTCTTCAACTGACACGAAGCATAGACAATCACCCTACCCTACTGCATCTGAACACATCTACTACCTATCCTCGAGGTATCACAATACACGCTGTAAGAACCTGAAGCTGACGGTAGAACTAGAACTGGAGCCGTGGTCAAAGCAGTCTTAAGCTTCTGAAAGCTCTCCTTACACTCATTCGACCACCTAAATGGAGGACCCTTTTGGGTCAATTTGGTCAAGGGCGATGCAATAGATGAAAATCCTCCACAAAGCGACGGTAATAGCCCGCCAAACCAAAAAAACTCCTAATCTCCGTTGCTGAGGATGATCTAGACCAACTTTGCACCGCCTCTATCTTCTTCGGATCCACCTGAATACCCTCAATGGACACCACGTGCCCCAAGAACACCACTGAACGAGCCAAAACTCACACTTGGAGAACTTTGCATAAAGTTTCTCCTCCCTCAATCTCTGTAATACAATCCTCAGATGTTGAGCATGCTCCTCCTGGCTACGAGAGTACACCAGGATGTCATCAATTACAATAACGAATGAGTCCAAATAGGGCTGAAATACACTGTTCATCAAATGCATGAACGTTGTTGGGGCATTGGTCTTCCTAAAAGACATCACTAAGAACTCATAATGGCCATATCGGGTCCTGAAAGCTATCTTAAGAATATCCAAATCCCGAATCTCCAGTTGGTGATACCCGAACCTCAAATCAATCTTGGAGAACACCCTCTCTCCCTGAAGCTTGTCAAATAGATCATCAATGCGAGGCAAATGGTTCTTGTTCTTGAATGTGACCTTGTTCAACTGCCTTTAATCAATGCACATCCTCATGGAACCATCCTTCTTCTTCACAAATAGAACCGGTGCACCCCAAGGTGACATACTAGGCCGAATAAACCCCTTTATCAAGGAGTTACTGAAGTTGTTCTTTCAACTCCACCAGTGCCATACGATACGGTGGAATAGAAATGGGCTGAGTGCCCGTCACCAAATCAATACCGAAGTCAATATCCCTGTCATGAGGCATACCCGACAGGTCTGCAGGAAACACATCTGGAAAATCACGTACCACCGAAACAAAATCAATGGCAGGAGTCTCTGCACTAACATCCCTCACAAAAGCCAAATAGGATAGACAACCATTTTCAACCATCTGCTGAGCCTTCAAATATAAAATCGCCCTACTAGGTGCATAGTTTATAGAACCGCTCCACTCTACTGTCGGCAACCCAGGCATCGCCAACATCACGGTCTTAGCATGAAAACCTATAACAACATGACATGGAGATAACCAATCCATGCCCAATATCACATCAAAATCAACCATACTGAGCAGTAAAAGGTCTACTCGGGTCTTCAAACCTCCAATAGTCACCACACATGATCAATATACGCGGTCAACAACAATAGTATCGCACACAGAAGTAGATTCATGAACTGATGAGTCTAAAGAGTCACGGGGCATATCCAGAAAATGAGCGAAATACGAGGAAACATATGAATAAGTGGAACCAGGGTCAAATAATATCGAGGCTTCTCAGTGGCAAACTGAGACAATACCTTTAATCACAGCATCTGAAGCAATGGCATCTGGTATGGCAGGAGCGCATAGAAACGAGCCTAGCCACCCCCTGATCTACCTCCCCTTCTCAGGTGACCCCTAGCTGACTAGGCTCCACCCCTAGCTGGTTGGGCGGGTGGTGGAGAAACTGGTGCTGGGGCCATTGGCTGAGTACTCCACTGTGGAGTCCCACCCAATAGCCTAGGGCAATCTATCATAATGTGACCAAAATATCCGCACTCAAAACAACCCCTCCTCAGACGGAACTGCTACTCATGATGCCCGGAAGAACTACTCGGGGATACCTGAGCGGACGGGGCATGATGAGAACTCTCCGCTGGTAGTGCACTGAATGATGACTAACCCTGCTGATGACTATGGGGACCATGGCCAGATTATGCACGGGCGAATTGTCTGAGCCTGTCTGAAATGGCGACTGCTACTATGCTGGAACTGACCCCCAGAAAGAGCACCGTTGAATCCACCCTGACCACGAGGCCTCTTGTCCTCCCTCTCAACCCTCTCCTGACAGTGAACCATCTCAATATGCCAAGCAATATCGACAACCTCATCAAAGGTAGCACCATAAACTCTCTCTCTAGTCATAAACGACCGTAGCTAAAAAGTGAGACCATCTATAAGCCTCATTATCCTCTCCCTGTCTGTGGGAACAAACCAGATAGTATGACGGGCCAACTCCGAGAATTACATCTCATACTACGTCACAGACATATCACCCTGACGAAGCTGCTCAAATTATCTGTGCAACTCCTCTCTACGGGACTGAGGCATGAACTTCTCTAGAAAGACCACGGAGAACTGCTGCCAAGTACGGGGTGCTATGCGGACTGGCCTACGCCTCTCATAAGTCTCCCACCATCTGAGTGCAGCCCCAAAGAACTTAAAAGTAGTGAATGAGACCCCACAAGTCTCCAGAATACCTGCTGTACGGAGTATATTTTGACACATGTCCAAGAAATCCTGGGCATCCTCTCTCTGTGCCACTGAAAGGTGTAGGCTAGAGTCTCCCAAACCTCTCCAACATGCGCTGATCTATAACAACCCGACCGGTTATTTTGGTCTCTAGCACGCCGTTCAACAGTTTGAGGCCATGAGCATCTTCACTTCAGGTATTATGACTTTTACACCTGGTCGGAATTGAATTTCGGGAAGTTCGGAGTTGATTTGGGAAGAGAATTCTCATTTCAGAAGCTTTAAAGTGAAAAGAATCGACTAAGGTTGGATTTTTGAGTAAACAACTTTAGAATCTGGATTTGAAGGTTCCAATAGGTTCGTATGATGATTTTGGACTTGGCTATATGTTCGGATCGGGTTTTGAATGACCCGGGAGCGTTCCAGCGTCTATTGTGGAAGTTGGCATTTTGGAAGAAATTCATGAATTTGGATTGAAGTGCATTTTAGTGTTATCAATGTCCGTCTAGGATTCCTAGAATGGGAGTATCTCCAAATGGTGATTCTGGTATTGGGAGCGCGATCGGAAGTAAATTCGGAGGTCCGTAGGTCATTTTGGAGTCATTTGGCTAAAGTTAGAAATTTGAAGGTTTTTGAGAAGTTTGACCGGAAGTGGACCTTTTGATATCGGGGTCAGATTTCAATTCCGGAAGTTGGAGTAGGACCGTAAGGTTGAATATGACTTGTGTGACAAATTTGAGTTTAATCGGACGTGATTTGATAAGTCTTTGCATCGAATGAAGAAGTTTGAAATTCTAAGTTCATGAAGTTCGTATTGGGGCGTAATCCATGACTTTTAGCATTGTTTGATGTGATTTCAAGGCTAGACTTAGTTCATAGTATGTTTTGGGACGGGTTGGTGAGATCGGACAGGGTCCCGGGGGGCCTCGAGTTGATGCCGGAGGGTCAACGGATCGACTTTGGCCTTATGGAGGTGCTGAGGCTGCTGTCTTCTGGTGTAACCGCACCTCCAAGGATTTGGCTGTACGTGCGGAGCCGCAGATGCATCCTAGGAGTGGAATAAGCGGGCAGGAGTGCAGGTGCGAGGGAAGATCCGCACCTGCGAAGGCGCAGATGCAGAAAAGAAGGGTGCAGGTGCGGAGTCAGCTAGGCTGGAAGAATGGGCAGGCGCGAGGATTTGGTCACACCTGTGAGACCGCAGATGCGACGAATAGGCCACAGGTGCGGAAGACGGGCTGGGATGAATGCTTTTTAAGTGGGGTTTGGATTCATTTCACCCATCTTTCATCTTTGGTTGGGCGATTTTCTGAGCCTTTGAAGAGGGGTATTTCATCATCAAACATGAGGTAAGTTAATCCCACCTCTTGTAAGTGAACGACATAGTTTTATTGTGGATTCAAGCATGAGAATTAGTAGAATTTGGGATTTTGAAGTAAAACCTAAAAATTGATATTTTTGGATTTTGTACACGAATTTGGGCATGGAATTGAATTTTTTTTATTGATTTGTGTTCGTAATATTGTAGGTAATGTTTATCTTCAAAAAATTTCGGAATCCTGGCACGTGGGCCCGAGGGTTATTTTTATCAACTTTTCGATCGGGTTAGGAATTTTTGTAAATTGAATGATAATGAGTAATTGAGTGTATATTAATGGGTTTGCGTAATTATTGGCTAGTTTTGGAGCGTTGTGCATCGGTTGGAGTCGTCGGAAGGGCTTGAAAGCCGGTTATGAAACTTTGGAGTGAGGTAAGTCTCTTTTCTAACCTTGTAAGAGGAATTGTCTCCATAGATGAAATAATTAATTATGTGCTACTATTTGTGGGGGTTACGTACGCACGAGGTGACATGAGTCCGTACGTAGCTACTAGCTATGCCTATGTCCGGGTAGTTTTAGGCTTACATCATGCCTTGTTGATATTGTTATTGATTTATGTTTATTGTTTGCCTTGAGAGGGAGCGAGATTGAGTTCACTTATTAAATGTTTGGAGATGAGTTGAAATTTAAGAATTTAAGATTTAAAAGGTTTCGTTTGAACCCCGTAATTTCGACAGGAATTGAGGAATATTATAATAGCTTAAGAAATCTACGTGTAACCGCGTCGCACATATGTTTCGCGAGCGGGATATTTTCCTTCTACTACTCTTATGGGATCGGGTCGTTCGCCTCGGTAGGATTTATGTACCACACTCTCATGGGAGCAGGTTGTTCTCCTCGGCAGGTTAATAGATGCATCTATGGTTCGCGACATTCGACCCTCTGGCAGTGCACAATTACTTTTATGTTGGATCGGGCCGTACACCTCGGCATTTCCTATATATATATATATATATTATCCTCATGGAATCGTGCTTAATATTTGGCTAAAAGCCAGTGTATTTGAGGGTTTTTCCCCTTATTTGAATTATGACAACCTCTTTGATGAAATCCATTGTATCTGGGTATATGCTCCGGTTACGGAGGGAACTTGCTAGTTGAGAGCTGAATAAATTGTAAAGAAGGGAATTGTACCACGCAATTTATACTTTTTTGTTTCATATGTTTACTCTGTTTCATATTTATTCATTTCTTTACCGTACCTGATATTATACGACCACTAGTAAGTGTTGGAGTTGACCCCTTGTCACTACTTCTTCGAGGTTAGATGGGATATTTACTGGGTACACATTGTTTTTGTACTCATACTACACTTGCTTTGCATTTTGTTGCACAAGCACATATATGTCTAGCAACCCAGTTTTGGCGCTGCGGCATGGGTGATACAGAGACTTAGGTGAGCCGCACCTCTCGAGACGATCGCAGCCCGTCGAGTCTCCTTCAGAGTATTGTATTTATTTTCCCTACTGTCCTATTGTATTTCGGACGGTTATTGTATTACATTTTATTTTCCTAGAAATTTCTCATGCACTTGTGACACCGGGTTCTGGGATGTATATGGGATTAGTTAGTATTGAAAAGTGGTTAAAGACATTATCCTTTACTCGATGAAGTTCATTATTTATCGCTAAATGTAAGGAAAGGAAATGATTTCAAAAATATTAAAATGAGAATTTAATTAACTATTTAATGTTGGCTTTCCCGACGGTGGTGTCCGGCGCAATCACGACCTTTAATGGATTATGGGTCGTGACAACATGGTATCAGAGCGCTAGGTTCCCTTAGGTCTCATGAGTCATGAGCGAGTCTAGTAGAGTCTTGCGGATCGGTACAGAGACGTCTGTACTTATCTTTGAGAGGCTACAGGGCTGTTAGGAGTACTTCCCTTCTTGATTCCTCATGTGTGGTTTGACTTCATTGAGGCTTATGCCTATGTTTCTTCCTAATCAATCTTACGCGACACGAAGCGACTTGCTATAAATCGGGAATTTTAGGAATTGCAATGTTACTACAGATATGGTGCAGGATGTTTCTCCCTGCGTAATTGATGGGGTTATTGTCATCACCTTGCGAAAGACCGTTCTATCGTTTAAGCTCAGTGTCAGTATTTTATTTCCGATGGAGGAAAGACAATCGGACTATTAATGTTCAGGTCTGGGTTGATGGAGTAATGAGACTTGGTGTTTTCAAGTGTGGTGGAATTTTTGTATATGATGAGGTACCGTCGTCCTTGATTGAATGTGTTAAGTTCTCCGGTGTTATGATCTTCTTCAGAATTGCCTTCAGGGCACGGTATTATGAAATGATTTCGGGGAAGCGACTGTCAGAGATCGAGGTGTGCGGTGGTACAGGATCGGATCGGTGTTCCAATGTTAGCGGCTCGAGAAGGAGGATCTTCAGAAAGGGTGGAAGTTAGTTGCGATCCATCGGTTCAAGTGCTACAGAGATAGATATTGATCTAAGGCAACAACTGAGCAGCAAAGGATGAGGAAGGACATTTGGGAAGTGTCAGGCGGTGGTTAAACTTCTGGAAGGCCAAGCCTGAGCAGCAGGAGTCTAATGGTTGCTTAGGGGGGGGGTG
>ML372196.1:0-26896 GCA_005239525.1 Nicotiana knightiana
ATATATATATATATATATATATATATATATATATATAAAGTACATATATGTACCAACTCAACAGTGAACTCAACAGGACTGTGTCAATAACACAGATAGCCAACTGGGATTTAAATCATAATGTCTCACGTTTTCATATCACCTCAACGGTAATTACAACTCATAACACATACAAAGGTGCAAATAAGGCACATAGTGGCATGCTAGTGGGTCCTAGGCTACCCGGACATAGCATAATAATAGCTACGCACGGACTCCAATCACCTCGTACGTACGTAGCCCCCCAAGATAATATCATATACTGAATTAATTCACCTAGGGGGACGATTCCCCCTCACAAAGTTAGAAAGGAGACTTACCTCGTGACGAAACCACTTCTCGGATCAAGGATGCACCCGAATCTCCAAAATCTACCCTCAACGGCTCGCGACTAGCCAAATATAGTATAATTACATCAACTCATGATCAAGGAAGAAGAATTAACCTATTAACCCAAAATTCACCATTCTTGAAGAATTACCCAATTTCAACCCCGAGCCCGCACGCTCGAATATCGAGAATTATTGAAGGGGTCGCTCACTCGTAGCCTAAGGATCAAAATTACGTAACTTTTATTGGAATTCATGGAAATCATTGAGTGATTTATCAAATTATTAAGAACCGTAACTTTTACTATCCAAATCCTTGATTTTTGATGTTTTAGTAATTAGTTCTAGTTGAATTCCATGTAAAAATTAGGTAAATAGAGAGGAATTACTCACCTTAGTACTATATAAGCTGTGGAGGGTGCTGCTCAAGCTTGAAAGCTCTCTAATGGAGTTTTGGATGAGAAATAATGAAGAAAACCCGTGTTTAAACACTTAAATATGCCTGCCTACAGGGGTTTCCGTACCTACGACCCTGGGACTGCACCCGCGGTCCCGCACCGGCAAGAAAAGAATCGCACCTGCAAAAAATGGCGAGGGGGCTGGGGATCGCACCTGCAGAGGGGTTTCCGCACCAGCGGACCCGCTCCTGCGGAAAGTTTTCCGCACCTGCGAGATTGGGATCGCAGGAGCGGTCCTGCACCCGCACCTGCGGCTGGGCAACCGCACCTGCAGTCACACCAGCAATAGCTGCACCAAAAGTTGTTTTAGCTGGTTTTTGGCCTCGTGTGATGTCCGGGAGTCACCTGGGCCCACCCGAGTCCCTATCCAAATATACCAATAAGTCCCAAATCATAATACAGACTCGCTCGAGCCTACGAAACACTGAAAACATCGCTAAAACTCAAAGTCGCATCCCAAAACCCCTGAATTCATAACTTAGGACTTTCAAATTCTAGATTTCTATAGCGATGCGCCGAACCAACCTATACAACTCGGAATGACTTCAAAGTTTTGCGGACAAGTCATATTCACCATTACGGACCTGCTCCAACTTCCGAAATCGTATTCCGACCTCGATATCAAAACTTCCACTCCCGACTCGATTTCCCAAAAACCTTCAAATTTCTATCTTTAGCCAAATGACTTCAAAATGACCTCCGGACATCCGAATTCACTCCCGATCGCGTTCCCAACTCCAAAATCACCATACGGAGCTATTCCAAGACTCGGAATCCCAAACGGAAATCAACCTCACTGATATGCACTTCTACCCCAAATTCATGAAATTCTTCTAAAAATTCTAACTTCCACAATATATGCCGGAACGCTCGCGGGTTATCCAAAACCCGATCCGAACACACACCCAAATCCAAAATCATCATACGAACTTGTTGGAACATTCAAATTCTGATTCAGAGATCGTTTACTCAAATTTCCAATCTTAGTTGATTTCACCAACTCAAGGCTTCTGAAATGAGAATTTTCTTTCCAAACCAACTCTAATCTTCCTGAAATTCAATTCCGACCACGCCCACAGGTCATAATACCTGAAACAAAGCTGCTCATGGCCTCAAACCGCTGAACGACGCGCTAGATCATAAATCGACCGATCAGGTCGTTACAAAAGCTTTCTAGAAACACGCCCGGGCTGTGCACGTAAATCGAGAAGGGTAAAATTAAATTTTTAAGGTTAAAAGGCGCAAAATCGAATTCTAAAACATAAGATGACCTTTTAGGGTCATCACATTCTCCACCTCTAAAATAATCGTTCGTCCTCGAATGGACATAGAAAAGTACCTGAACTAGTGAATAGGTGGGGATACCTACTCTGCATGTCCGACTCGGACTCCCAAGTAGCTGCCTCAGCGGGCTGACCTCTCCACTTCACTCGAACTGAAGGATAACTCTTCGATTTCAACTGACGAACCTGTTAGACTAGAATAGCCACCGGCTCCTCCTCGTAAGTCAAATCCTTGTCCAACTAGACGGAGCTGAAATATAACACGTGGGACGGGTCACCATGATACTTCCGGAGAATGGACACATGGAACAATGGATGAACTGCTGATAACCCCGAAGGCAACGCAAGTCTATACGTCACCTTTCCCACTTTCTCGAGAATCTCAAAAGGCCCGATATACCTAGGGCTCAACTTGCCCTTCTTTCCAAACCTCATGATACCCCTCATGGGTGACACCCGCAACATAAGTCTTTTTCCTGGACTAAGATGTGCGTAGTCGATCCTGTATAATCTTGGCCTTGTCCAAAGCCTCCTGTATTACATTTGTACCCAATAACCGAGCCTCCCCCAGCTCAAACCACCCAACTGGCGACCGACACTGTCTACCATATAATGCCTCAGAGGGAGCCATCTGAATGCTCGACTGGTAGCTGTTTTTGTAGAAGAACTCTGCAAGGGGAAATAACTGATCCCACGATCCTCCGAAGTCTATAACACAAGCGCGGAGCATATCCTCCAAGAACTAAATAGTACCCTCGGACCGCCGGTCCGTCTGAGGATGAAATGCTGTGCTCAACTCAACCCACGTACCCAACTCACGCTGTACTTCCCTCCAGAAGTGCGAGGTGGACTGCGTACCTCGATCAGAAATGATAGACACGGGCACACCGTGAAGACGGACGATCTCACGAATATAAGTCTCTGTCAATCGCTCCGAAGAATAGGAAACTGCCACAGGAACGAAGTGTGCTGACTTAGTTAGCCTATCCACAATGACTCGAACGGCATCAAACTTCCTCTGAGTCCATGCAAGTCCAACAACAAAGTCCATAGTGATACACTCCCACTTCCACTCATGAATCTCTTTCTGCTGAAGCGAACCACCGGGTCTTTGATGCTCATACTTCACCTGCTGATAATTTAGGCACCGAGCTACATAAGAAACTATATCCTTCTTCATCCTCCTCCACCAATAATGCTCCTGCAAGTCTTGGTACATATTGGCGGCGCCCAGGTGAATAGAATACCGAGAATTGTGGGCCTCCTCAAGAATCAACTCACGAAGCCCATCAACATTAGGCATACATACGTGACCCTGCATCCTTAAAACCTCGTCATCTCCAACAGTAACCTTCTTGGTACCACCGTGTCGTACTGTGTCCCAAAGGACCAACAAATGAGGGTCATCATACTGCTGATCTCTGATACGTTCAAACAAGGAAGACCGAGCGACTGTGCAAGCTAGAACATGGTTGGGCTCTTAAATATCCAATATCACAAACTGGTTTGCCAAAGTCTGAACATCTGATGCTAGCATCCTCTCACCTACTGGAATGAACGTAAGGCTGCCCATACTCGCTGGCTTCCTACTCAATGTGTCGGCCACCACATTGGCCTTCCCGGGATGGTACAAAATGGTGATGTCATAGTCTTTCAATAGCTCTAACCACCTCCTCTGCCTCAAATTGAGGTCCTTTTGCTTGAACAAATACTGAAGGCCACGATGATCCATGAAAATCTTACATGAAAAGCTATAAAGATAGTGCCTCCAAATCTTCAGCGCATGAACAATGGCTGCCAACTCTAAATCATGGACATGGTAATTTTTCTCATGCACCTTCAACTGCCGAGACACATATGCAATCACCCCGCCCTCATGCATCAATACTGCTCCAAGCCCAACACGAGAGGCATCGCAATATACCGTGTAAGATCCTGAACCCGATGGTAACACCAACACCGGCGCTGTAGTCAAAGTTGTCTTGAGATTCTGAAAGCTCGCCTCTCACTCGTCTGACCATCTGAACGGGTCACCCTTCTGGGTCAACCTGGACTATGGGGATGCTATATATGAAAACCCCTCCACAAATCGACGGTAATAAGCCGCCAAACCTAAGACGCTCCTGATCTCGGTGGCTGAAGTGGGTCTAGGCCAGTTATGAACTACCTCTATCTTCTTAGGATCTATCTAAATACCCTCTACTAATACAAAGTGGCCCAAGAAGGAGAATTGAATCCAACCAAAACTCGCACTTCAAAAATTTAGCATACAACTAACTGTCCCTCAGAGTCTGGAGCACTATCCTAAGGTGCTGCTCATGCTCCTCCCCACTTCGGGAGTATATCAAGATGTCATAAATAACACAATCACAAAGGAATCCAAATAAGGCATGAACACTCGGTTCATCAAATCCATAAATGCTACTGGGGCATTGGTCAACCTAAAGGACATCACCTGAAACTCATAGTGCCCATACCGCGTCCGAAAGGCTGTCTTAGGGACATTGGGTGCCCTAATCCTCAACTGATGGTAGCCAGATCTCAAATAAATCTTCGGAAACACCTTGGCACCCTGAAGCTGATCAAATAAATCATCAATCCTCGGCAATGGATACTTGTTCCCTTTGGTGAATTTGTTCAACTTCCGATAATCTATAAACATACTCATAGACCCATCCTTCTTCTTCACAAACAAAACCGGTGCACCCTAGGACGAGACACTAGGTTAAATGAAGCCCTTATCAAGCAAATCGTGCAACTGTTCCTTCAATTCCATCAAATCTGGTAGGGCCATCCGGTATGGAAGAATGGAAATGGGATGAGTACCCGAAGCCAAATCAATAACAAAATCAATATCCCTGTCGGGTGGCATCCCTGGCAGGTCGACAGGAAATACCTCTGGAAACCCACGAACAACAGGCACAAAATCCGTAGAAGGCGGGCCTCCACCTCTACAGCCTGACCTCTACCTCTAACAATCTGGACCCTACTTCTAACTATCTGAACCCTGCCTCTGGATGGCTGAGTAGGCGGTGCAGCAACTAGGGCCAGAACCATGGAACGAGAACTCTGATGCTTTGGCTGAGCACCCAATAATCTTGGACATGTCCTCCTAATATGCCCATAATCACCACACCCGAAACGTCCATCCTGGTACTGTGGCTGTGGAAACTGAGACTGACCCGTACGGGTCGGCTGACCACGGTAATAACTCTGAATAGGAGGTACACTGATAGGAGCTGGTGGTGCACTATAAGCTGGCTGCCCAGAAGGAGGTACATAAGAACCACGACTCCCTGAAGCACTGTGAGATGCCTGAAGCACTGAATGGAACGACCCGAGAGGATGACCTCTACCAAAAGTACCCCTTCCTCCAGATAAGGTGTTGCTGAATCCACCGAAATGATGATGTCTCTTGTCTGACCCCTGACCTCCCTGTCCAAGAACCATCTCGACTCGTCTGGCGATATTGGCCTCATCCTGGAAAGAAATCTCGCTCCTAGTCTCCTTAGCCATCTGCAATCTAATAGGCTTAGCAAGTCCCTTAATAAACCTCCACACTATCTATCTCTCAGTAGGAAGCAGAAGAATAGCATGACAGGCCAAATCCACAAAATGGGTCTCATACTGAGCAACAGTCATACTGCCCTGCTGGAGATGCTCGAACTGACGGCGGCGCTCCTCTCTCAAGGTGATAGGCAGAAACTTCTCTAAGAAGAGATGTGAGAACTGGTCCAAGTAAGAGCACGATACGTGGCTGGTCTGGTCAACAAATAATCCCTCCACCATTTCTTGGCAGAGCCAGTCACTTGAAAAGAAGCAAAGTCGACCCCATTGGTCTCCAATATACCCATGTTCCTAAGAACCTCGTAACAGCTGTCAAAATACTCATGTGGATCCTCTGAAGTGTCACCACTGAAATGAACTGAAAAGAGCTTGGTAAACCTATCCAATCTCCATAAAGCCTCAGAAGACATAACTGACCCATCACCGGACTGTGCCGCATCAACCGGCTGAACTACTCTGACTGGATGAGCTGCTGGAGTCTGAAACTGGGGAACCATCTGCTCCAGAGTGTGAGTAGCAGTAGTTTGGGCTCCTCCTCTAGATTAGGATACGATTTGTGCCATGGGGAATGCGCCAGTTTGGGCCACACTCTCCATAAGGCCCACCAATCGAACCAAAGCATCTTGAAGCACTGGGGTGGCAATAAACCCCTCCGGAACCTGAGCTGGTCCAGCAGGAATAGTCTGAGTTGGAACCTCCTCATCGATCTCTACTTGAGGCTCCACAGCTGGTGCTGCTACTCGGGCTCTAAGCTAAGCCCTGCCCTTGCCTCGGCCTCTACCCCTCGTAGGAGCTGCTGTTGGAGGCTCTGGCTGCTGCTCAACTGAAGCAGCGATACACGTTCTCACCATCTGCGAGAGAATAAGAGTAGGAGACTTCAATCAGTATTGAGAAAACAAAATCGCACGATAGAGTTGAATAAAAGTGAAATTTGTTCCTAAACTTCATAGCCTCTGGGAGATAAGTAGAGACGTCTTTGACCGATCCCCCAGACTCTACTAAGCTTTTCCGTGAATTGTGAGACCTAGGAAACCTAGTGCTTCGATACCAACTTGTCACGACCCAAAATTCCCGTCGTCGGGACCATGATGGCGCCTAACATCATATTTGCCAGGAAATCCAAAGTTAGAAATTATTTAACCAATTATTTACCTTTTTAGTGACTATCAACAGAAAAGCAAAGATAAAACAAAATAAACGCGGGGCTATATAGATATTGACTTTAATTACATATTACTTCTACCAAGAATCTGGAGTCACAATTCAACACACTATGAGTTTTCTACAAACATTTGTCTAAAAGAAATTACAACTGTTTGGAAAATAAAGAAAACAATAAGTATAGAAGTGTAGAAGAGGGCGCCAGGGCCTGCGGACACCAGCAGGACTACCTTGGGTCTCCGAGCTGTATAACCTGTAGCCAACCTCTCAATCAGCCACTACCTGCTCCATAATCTGCCAAGGAAGTCTAGAGTGCAGTATCAGTACAACCGACCCCATGTACTGGTAAGTGCCGAGCCTAACCTCGACGAATGAGTGATGAGGCTATGGCGGGACGCTCACAATATAGGCTGCATACAGTGAATAATAAGGCAGAGAAAAAAGGAGAATAATGTAAAAGCAGTAACTTGCAGGGAATAGACACCGAACTCAACGTGTCTCATCAGTATTCAACTATAACTAATCCTTAAGTGAAATGCAAAACTACCGAATAACTTACACAATCGAAGAAAACACATAAACAAATAAACTGTTGTGGCGCGCAACCTGATCCTACCGTACATAACAGAATCCACCCTTATTTCTTCTTAATAACATAAATAACAAAATATAAATAAAAAGTTGCAGCGTGGAACCCGATCCCACCATGTCACCATATCAAGCAACAACAGTTGGGATCACACCTGCGGACCTTGGGTGCAAGTGCGATGACCGCAAGTGCGAAATGGGTGACGCAGGTGCGAGAGGAGCTGGTCTGGCAGTCTCCGCAAATGCGAAGAATTGGTGCGCAAATGCGGCCCCACAGAAGAGGATCCTTGGGTGAAAAAGCTAGAGGGAGCGTATGTGCGGTTGGTCATGCGCACTTGCGGTCGAACAGGAGCGGCTTATTTTGTCGCAGGTGCGGTCACGCCTGGGCAGAGAGTTATATTCGAGGGTTTGCCATTTTCTCCATATTTTTAGCTTTATACTTCATTTTTGGGAGCGTCTTTTTGGGTTTTTCAAGAAAATCGATTGGGTAAGTGTTCTTCACCTAGTATTTAATGTATTCCATGATTTTATCTTCATTTTAATCATTAAATTTGTATTTTGGTTTGAGGAAAATGTTGGTTTTTGAAGAAAATTTCTAAAAAAATCATGATTTGAAGGACAAAATGGTATCGGAATTTGCATGGTTGCACTTATATTGGAATGGGTATTCAGATTTTTGTAAAATTTGTCGGGTTCCGAGGTGCGGGCCCAATGGTCGACTTTTGGGCCAATTTTTGGATTTTGTTAAAGATTGAGACTTTATGATCCGGAATAGTTTCTTATGAGTTTTATTTGTGCTTTGAAGTTATTTTGGTTATATTTGAGCCGTCTGAAGGTGTTTTCACTCGAGAAGTTCATTTTAGAGTACCCGGTTGTCGTGTTTGAGGTAAGTATCTTGCCTCACGTTGCGTGGGGGAACTACCCCTTAGGATTGAGTCTTCTATGTTGATTGTAGTCTGTGTACGCGAGGTGATGAGTGCGTGTTAGGACTTATTTGTGGAAAGTTGTCCTTTTAGGGTTCATCGTGTATGAAGTTGTTCTTGATACGTTTGAGTCCCTTTTTGCTAGTTTCACCTCCACATGCTTTAATTAGAGATAATTGCTTTATGATTCACTCTTATTGTGTATTTGAATCTTATTTGACTTAACCAAAGATTTTACCTCTTCCATCGTCATGCCACCTTTTTATAACTGCTTATCTTTAGTTGAAATTATTATTAGCTCTCCTATAATTGTTCAGTCTTAATTGGATTTATGATTATCTTCTGCTGCTTATCCTTAATTGAATTGTTGAATATCCTTCATAATTGCTCAACCTCAAAAGGAGTTTAGATATCCTATATCTTAGTTGACTTGCCTTTATTTGGAACTATTTGACTCGTGTTGGCTTCCTTATTGTTGACTTGAATATTGTGGAATCGATTCTACATTTTTGTTTTCCCTTGTTAAGCTGTTCTCTTTACGCCTAACATTCTTTACTGTGGTTACTCCTAGTGAATGAGTTATACCATTTTTTTGTGCTTTAAAATTCTTGAGTTGATTTACTCGCCATACTTTCTATTACTTTCATTGTTGGTGTTGTTCTTGTTGTGGTGATGTACGAGGTTTCTGCCGTGCTATAACTGTTATCTTTGTTGGTTGTACTACATATTTACTTTGGGTCTATGGAATGGTATTTCGGGAGATCCCCCTGTACTGCATATTTACTTTGGGACTACGGAACGTATTTTGGGAGATCCCCCTGTATTGCATATTTACTTTGGGTCTATGGAACTGTATTCTTGGGAGATCCCCCAGCTCTTCATATTTACTTTGGGACTACGGAACGGTATTCCGAGAGATCTCCCTGCAAATTTACGTTTGAGAGTATGGGACGGTATCCTGCGAGATCCCCTGTTGTTATATTTGTGTTCTGAGCTGCTAATATTCTATGCCTACATTTTTTTAAAACACTCTACGTGTTGTCCATTATTTTCCTTTTACTTACTAACTGTTACAAACTATATTAGGACACTTGCACATGCATACACGTAGTTAAGCACCCCTTATCGGATAAGAGGTTTTCTTGATATTGCCGAGTATAGACACACACCCTTGTTTACTTGACTTCCATGTGAGAATGGCTCTATTTGGCACGTGAGTCGTCAGTATGGTTATGAGGTATGATGAGGGCATATGATTCCAAGTTTTAGGGTTCAGGTATTGAGACCCTATTGTATGATTATGAGATGAAGTGTCACATGGTGACTTATATTCGAAGGATATTTATTTGAAAATTTTATATTGGAAAAGTATTTATCTTGAAAGAACTACGTTTGAAGGATATTTATGTGAAGGAAGTATATTTTCAAATGAAATCCTTATTGGGAATGATTATATTCTATAGACTTCTATTCAAAAGCTTATGGGTGAAATATTTATACTTGAAGGTTTTGACTATTTTATTGGAGTTTATTGGCTAAGACTTGATGTGAAAACAATCCAGTTGCTGAGTTACTACTTGTTTTTACTGTATTTGTGATTTCAGATTTGGGTTGTGTTCCCGTTCACTATTCTGTGTCCTTATTATGGTGTTTCGCTGTTACTTGTTGTTTCCCTTCCTTATTGCAGTTGCTATATTGTTAGCCATATCGCGTGGTCTTTAGATAGATATCAGGTTCTGTCATTCCTATACTTATGCTCGTTCAGTTTATTAGACCAGTGGGTGTCTTGACTAGTCCTTGTCACTTCACCGAGGTTATTCTTGATACTTACTGGGTACCGATGTGGTATGCTCATACTACACTTCTGCACATTTTTGTGCAGATCCAGGTATTGATCGTTAGTTACTGTGCGAATCCTTGCTGAGGAGACTCAAGGTAAACATGATGCTGCATTCGCAGGCTTCGGAGTCACCTTCCTATTTTGTATTCAAACTATTTTTACTCATTTCCAAACAGTTTTATTTAGAAGTTGTAGCAAACTCTGTAGAGCTTATGACTTGTACTACCGGTTTTTGGAAAATTGTAAATTCTGTAATGATTTCTATATCGAGACTGTCAGATTTTCTTTATTATTATTTTTATTCAGTAAACGTTAGGCGTACCTAGTCCCTAAGACTAGGTGCCATCACGATACCCAACGGAGGGAAAATTGGGTCGTGACACCCCCTGGTCTTCGTGTCCGCGTAGAGCTACTGAGCCACTGCCCCTAGAGTCCCATAAACCTTCACTTTTGGGAGAGGGTGGTCGCATTCGCGAAAGGTAAGCCCCCCAATGCTTCGCGGTCGCGACTGTTTACCCGCGTTCACATAGAAGAAAACCACCCCAACCGCAAGTTACCCTTCGCGATAGCGAAACACAAGGCACCAAACATCAGAAACCATCAATTGCCTAAGTCCAAAAATGACCTGTAGCCTATTCGAAACTATGGGTGTCAAACGTGCCAGGTTGACCCGATTTTGGACCAGCCCAGACCGGTTTTAGACCAGACCGGACTAGTAAGTAGGGGTTGGGAAATGTTAGGTTAGGTTGGGTTGGGGCGGGGTGCTGGATAGGTTAAAGGTACCGATTTACCGGACCGGTCAGAACCGGTACTGTCAAGTCAAAATACCGGTTAACCGAACCGGTCCGGACCGGTTCAACAACTAGAAATCAATTTTTATTTAAAACAAAATTGATCGTTGGCAACGATCAGATGCCATTTTGACAGTTTCCCAACGGCTATTTTGCAAGAATAGCTTTTTTTGAGAATTTTTTAAAAAAAAAACACTTTTGATATTTACTAATTTAGCCCTTTAAAAAACTATAAATATACCCCCTCTTCTTCATTTCTTCACTTATCTCTCAATTCTCAAATCCAAATTCTCAATTGTCATTCTCTCATTCTTCACCTAAATTGCAATCAACTATTTGGTTCTAATTATTTTTGGAATTTTATTTATGATATTATTTGAAGTTTGAATTTTGAATAATTGACGTTTCTTAGTGGTATCATCGGAGTTGCGAAATTCAATTTCAAGACTTCAAAAATCATCAAGTGTTCAATTTATTACAGAATTAGTGCACTCGTTCTAACTCTTTCTCTCATTTAATATTTTTATTTTTATTAATAACTAAATTTTCACTATATGTTTATTGTTGAAAAAAGAGTTTGTAATAAGGTTGCTAATCGGGGTAATCGGGAAAATAGAAAAAGAGGTTGTCATGACCTAAACTTTAACCTGTCGTGATGGCGCCTATCGATGGTACTAGGCAAGCCGACTTTTCAAAATACTTCAATATATCATAAAAAGGATAGTTCAAAGCTTTTTCATAATAAAAATTTTTCATAAAAATCCGGGGTTGAACTCAAAATACAATATAGTGCGGAAAGATAGCCCAAACATCAGAGTGTCACCAAGTCATGATCGCCTAGATAGATAGTCTACTAAAAACAGTGTCTAAGTATCAATACAGAAGGAAAAAAAACATAGAAGGAGAGACAAGGTCTGCGGACGCCGGCAGCTACCTCGTAATCTCTGATACTCACTCACACACGAACTCAGCGACCGCCGGAACTGTACACACCTGGATCTGCACATGAAGTGTAGGGTGTAGCATGAGTACAAACAACTCAACAAGTAACAAAATTGAATAAGGATTTGAGAAGCAATGACGAGCTAAACAAAATACAGTTTGTTTCATAAACTCCCACAATGTAAGTATACATGAGTAAATTCCGGCAATTATAACAAGTCAGCTGGATATCTACTAAGTTCAGGTAAAACAGGTATAAAACTTCCAGAAAGTTCAACAATAACATGAATTAGCTAAGAATAGCAATGAAAGCAAGACAGGTGCAACCTCTTAGGATCACACTCCCTCAAGCCCTCAATATCTCAAAACTCGGCTCTCAACCCTCAATACACACACACTCAATAGGTACATTCACTCACTGGGGGTGTACATACTCCGGAGGGGCTCCTTCAACCCAAGCACTATATCGCTACGGCGTGCAGCCCGATCCAATCTTGTTGCGGCGTGCAACCCGATACATAATATATATATATATACACATATATATATATATATATATATATATATATATATATATATATAAGTAGCCCTAAGTCTCGTTGCGACGTGCAATCCAATCCGTAATACATAAGTATATAGCCCGAAGGCTTGTTGCGACGTGTAACCCGATCCATATACATAAATAGCCATAAGGATCGTTGCGGCATGAAACATGATCCATATACCTCACATAGCTCACAGCTCGACACTCAGGACCTATCTCAGTCACTAACCTCTCTAGCCTCTTGGGCTCAAAGAAAATCATAATATTCATCCCAAATAGAGAAAACAACAAGTATTAACAAGATATGAGAGGGAACAGAGACCTGATACACAAGTAATACTGTGACAGAGTACAAGACAACAATTAGCAGTCAATTCAACAAGTATACGACCGCTGCGGGTCCTAACAATGATATCATAAGGCCTAAGCATGGTTTTTAACATGAATGGCAGTCAATTGCTCAAAGACAAGGAAAACATGTAATAACAATGGGCTATTCGACTTTATAGTCTCACGGGACGGACCAAGTCACAATCCCTCACGGTGAACGCTCACACGCCTGTCACCTAGCATGTGCGTCACCTCCAAATATTCACATCATATCAATTCTCGAGTTTCATACCATCAAAACCAGATTTAAGACTGTTACTTACCTCGACTGCATAGAAATCCTACTCTGAAATTCCCTTGCCTCTTGAATCGGTCTCCAAATGTGCCGAATCTAGCCACAAGAAGTACGAGATGATCAATATTGGCTAAAGGGATCAATTCTACAAGAAAACTACTGAATTATAGCCTAAAATCTGTAATCGGCTCAACCCGGCCCCCGGGCCCATGTCTGGAAACCTGAAAGAAGTCACGAAAATCGAAAGCCCATTCACTTATGAGTCTAACCATACCAAATTTATCAAAATCTGACGTCATTTGCCCCTCCAAAACCCCTTCACTCCCCAATTCTCAAGCTCTAATCTCCTGAATCTCACCTCAAAAACTCACCAACTAGGTGTAAAATCAGTGGGTAAACACCATTATTGAAGATAAATAGGCACAAGGAACTTACCTCAGTAAACACTTCACATTCGTCCTCAAAATCCTCCAAAATTTGAGTTCCAAAATGTGAAAATGGTTAAAAAATCTCAAAGTTGTCTATTTATAGTTTTTCCCAGCAAAACCGCACTTGCGGACCTCCTGTCGCATCTGCGATGCCGCACCTGCAGAAATTCCATCGTAGGTGTGGATCCCACTTAATCTCTCAGGTTCCACATCTGAAGTCACATACTCGCACCTACGGGCCATGCCCGCTTCTGCTATCCCTCCTACTCAGGCCTTTTTTCGCATCTGCGCTTACCCTTCCACATCTGCGAATATGCAAATGCGCTCCTAACCTCGCACCTGCTCTTCCAGTCCAACCCAGCCTTGCCTCCATTTTCGACCTCCTCTTCGCTTCTACGGGGCCGCACCTGCGGGCTCCCCACCGCAGGTGCAGAACACCAGAACACCAGAAGAAACTAGCAATGCCTAAGTCCAAATTTCCTTCCGATGGGCATACGTAACACCCCCGAGGCCCCCAGAACCTCAACCAAACCTACCAACAAGTCATATAACTCCATGCAAACTTAGTCGAACCTTCAAATCACTCAAAACAACGTCAAAACACTAATTTCACCCGGATTCAAGCCTAAAGAACTTCTAAACTTCCGATTCCACAACCAACACCGAAACCTACCAAACCACGTCTGATTGACCTCAAATTTTGCACAAAAGTCATAAATGACACCACGAACCTACTCAAATTTTCAAAAATCAAATCCGACCCCGATACCAAAATTTCCACTGCCGGCCAAAATCGCCAAAATTCTAACTTTCTACGGACCTCCAAATCACATTCTAGACGTGATCCTAAGTCCAAAATAACCTAATAGATCTAATGGAACCATCAAAATTCAAATCTGATGTCGTTTACACATAAGTCAAAATTCGATTGACTTTTCAAACGTAAACTTTAAATTAAGAGACTAAGTGTCTCAATTCACTCCGAAACGACTCCAGACCCGAACCAACCAACCTGATAAGACATATAACAACTATAAAGCACAAAAGAAGTAGAAATGAGGGATACGAGGCTATAAATCTCGAAATGACCGGCTGGGTCGTTACATCCTCCCCCCTTAAACAAACGTTTTGCCCTCGAACGGGTCTAGAAACATACCTGGAGCCTCAAATAGGTGTGGATATCTGCTTCGCATCTCCCGCTCGTTCTACCAAGTAGCCTCCTCCACGGGCTAACCTCTCCACTGCACCTTCACTGAAGATATATCATTAGACCTCAACCTTCAGACCTGCCGCTCTAAAATGGCCATCGGCTCTACATCATAAATCAAATCACCATCCAACTGAACCGTGGTGAAATCCAAAACATGAGACGGATCGTCGGCGTACTTCCGGAGCATAGAAACATGAAATATTGGATGCACACTCGACAAAATAGGTGGAAAGGCAAGCTTGTAAGCCACCTCCCCAATCCTCTGAAGTACCTCAAAAGGCCCAGTGAAACGGGGGCTCAACTTTCCCCTCTTCCCAAACCTCATAACACCCTTCGTGGGTGATACCTTCAGCAGAACCTTGTCCTCAACCATGTAAGATACATCACGAACTTTCCTGTCAGCATAATTGTTTTGCCTAGACTGCACCGTGCGAAGCTGCTCCTGAATCAATTTCACCTTGTCTAAGCATCCTGGATGAAGTCTGTACCCAAGAGCTTAGCCTCACCCGGCTCAAACTATCCCATCAGAGATCTACATCGCCTCCCATTTAAAGCCTTGTACGGAGCCATCTAAATGCTCGAGTGATAACATTTGTTATATGCAAACTCCGTGAGCAGCAAAAATTGGTCCCATGAACCCCCAAAATCAATAACACAAGCGCGTAACATGTCCTTCAATATCCGGATAGTGCGCTCGGACTGTCCGTCTGTCTGAGGATGAAAGGTTGTGCTCAACTCAACCTGAGTACCCAACTCTCGCTGCACGGCTCTCTAAAACTACGATGTAAACTGTGTGCCTCTATCTGAAATGATGGAAACCGGGACACCATGAAGGCGAACAATCTCTCGGATGTAAATCTCAGCCAACTGCTTTGTAGAATAAGTAGTACCAATTGGAATGAAGTGCGCAGACTTGGTCAGCCGATCCACAATCACCCATACAACATCGAACTTCCTCGAAGTCTGTGGGAGCCCAACTAAGAAATTCATGATGATCCGCTCCCATTTCCACTCTGGGTTCTCTAACCTCTGGAGAAAGCCACCCAGTCTCTGATGCTCATGCTTAACCTGCTGACAGTTGATACACTGAGCCGCACACCCAACTATATTCTTCTTCATCCTCCTCCACCAATAGTGTTGTCTCAAATCCTAGCACATCTTCACAGCACCTGAATGGATGGAATACCGGGATATGTGGGCCTCCTCAAGAATCAACTCCCGTAGCCCATCCACATTGGGCACACATATCCAGCCATGCATCCTCAACACCCCGTCATCATCATAGTCACATACCTGGCATCACCTCGCTGAACCTTGTCCTGGAGGACGAGCATATGGGGGTAATCATACTGACGCTCCCTGATACAATCAAAAAGAGAAGACCTAGGGACCACACAAGCCAATACCCGACTCGGCTCAGAAATATCCAATCTGACAAACTGGCTAGCGAAGGCCTGAACATCCAATGCCAATGGCCTCTCTGTTTCTGGAAGATACGCTAAGCTCCCCAAACTCTCTGCCCGGTGACTCAAGGCATCAGCCACCATATTGGCCTTCCAGGATGGTACAGAATGGTGATATCATAGTCCTTAAGAAGTTCCAACCACCTCCGCTGATGCAAGTTAAGATCCTTCTACTTAAACATATGCTGCAAACTTCGGTGATCTGAGTAGATCTCAAATGAACCTCTTACAAATAATGGCGCCAAATCTTAAAGGCGTGAACAATAGCTGCTAACTCAAGATCATGGACAACATAGTTCTTCTCATGGGTCTTCAACTGGGGCGAAGAATAAGCAATCACCCTACCTTCCTACATTAGAACACACCCAATACTGATCCACGAGGCACAATACACTGGGTAGGAACCAGAAGCTGATGGCAAAACTAGAACTGGAGTCGTGGTCAAAGCAGTCTTGAGCTTCTGAAATCTCTCATCGCACTCATCCGACCACTTGAATGGAGCACCCTTTGGGTCAATTTGGTTAAAGGTGATGTAAAGATGAGAAACCCTTCACAAAATGATGGTAATAGCCCGCCAAACCAAGAAAGCTCTGAATCTCCGTGGCTGAGGACGGTCTGGGCCAACTCTGCACCGCCTCTATCTTCTTCAGATCCACCTGAATACCCTCACTAGACACCACGTGACCCAAGAACGCCACTGAACTGAGCTAAAACTCACACTTGGAGAACTTTACATAAAGCTTCTCCTCTCTCAATCTCTGTAACACAATCCACATATGATGGGCATGCTCCTCCTGGCTAAGAGAGTACACCAAGATGTCATTAATGAATACAATAACGAACGAATCAAGATAAGGCTAAAACACAATGTTCATCAAATGCAAGAATGCTGTTGGGGCATTGGTCAGCCCAAAAGACATCACAAGGAACTCATAAAGCCATATCGGGTCCTGAAAGCTGTCTTAAGAATATCCGAATCCTGAATCTTCAGCTGATGATACCTTGAACTCAAATCAATCTTGGAGAACACCCTCACTCCCTGAAGCTGGCTAAATAGATCATCAATACGTGGAAATGGATACTTGTTCTTGACAGTGACCTTGTTCAATTGCCTGTAATCAATGCACATCCTCATAATACCATCCATCATCTTTACAAATAGAATCGCTGCACCCCAAGGTGACACGCTAGGCCCAATAAACCCTTGTGAAGGAGTTCTTGAAGCTGTTCCTTCAACTCCTTCAACTCCGCCGGTGCCATAAGATATGGTAGAATAGAAATGGACTGAGTGCCCGACACCAAATCTATATCGAAGTCAATATCACTGTCAGGCGGCATGCTCGATAGGTCTGCAGGAAACACATCCAAAAAGTCACACACCACCGGAACAGAATCAAGGGAAGGAGCCTCTGCACTAACATCCCTCACAAAATCCAAATAGGATAGACAACTCTTCTAAACCATCCGCTGAGCCTTCAAGTATGAAATCACTCTGAACATAGTCTATAGAACCACTTCACTCAACCCTCGTCAACCCTACCATCGCCAACGTCACCATCTTAGTGTGACAGTCAAGAATAACACGACATGGAGACAACCAATCCATACCCAATATCACATCAAAATCGACCTTATGAAGCAATTAAAGATCCACTCTGGTATTCAAACTCCCAATAGTCACCACAGATGACCGATATACACGGTTCACAAGAATAGTATCGCCCATAGGAGTAGATACATAAACAAATAAAATTAAAGACTAAGGTTTCATATCTAGAAAATGAGCGAAATACGAGGAAACATATGAATAAGTGGAACCAAGGTCAAATAATATAGAGGCATCTCTGTGGAAAACTGAGATAATACTTGTAATCACAACATCCGAAGAAATGGCATCTGGTCTGGCAGGGAAGGCATAGAAACGAGCCTGGCCACCTCCTCATCGGCCTCCTCCTCTCGGGTGACCCCTAGTTGACTGGGCTCCACCCCGGGCTAGCTGAGCGGGTGGTAAAGGAACTGGTGCTGATGACATAGACTGGCTCCTTTGCGGAGCTGTACCTCCCACTATACAAGGACGTTGTGTCCTCATGTGACCAAACTCCCCACACTCGTAGCAACTCCTCAGTGCTGGTGCTGGGGACTGAAGAGAGCCCTGAGCACCGGGATAACTGATAGAAGGACTTGACATAGACGAACCCTGACCTGATGGAGCACGGGACGAACTCTGCGCTGGGAGGGCACCGAGAGATGAATGGCCATGTTGATAACTGTGTGAACCATGGCCAGATGCACCACGGTGAACCGTGTCGAACCTAGTTTTTGCCTCATATTTTTAAAATGCATATATACTTTCAAAATAGCATATTTGCATCATCATTTAGTTTACAAACCTATACAAGCATTTTTCTATAATTTTTAAAAGCTCTAATTTCTTTCTACATTCATTATATAAATATCTAATAATTATCCTTTAAATTATTTTGTGATGACTTAATCATCCAAACTTATTATTTACACCATCATGTAGGTTTTATAATATTTTACTTCATTTTTCTATAATTGCATTTGCATTTTTAGGCTAATTGCACATTTCTTGCAATAATAGCCTATATTTCATGTATAATTAAATTATTTGTGCCAAAATAAATTTTATATTTTATAATGTTAAGTTATTATCTTCAATAATTTTAGTGCACAAATAATATTTTTTGTTATTTATTAATTATTTTGATAAATATTGGGTATTTAAACGACAACCCAATTTTTAAACCAATTTCGGACCAAATGAATGGCCCAAAACACTCAAATACCTAGCACAATTACCCCATACCAAAACCAAACGACCCATGTCTAATACCTGGTCGTGACCGCTTCTAAAAGAACCACCCGTCTAATTTTTTATCTCAGCCGTCGATCTCTCAAGATCAACGGACATCGTCCACTTCCCCCCCTTTTTATTAACCTAACCCAGAAACCCTACCCCATTTCCTAAAGACGGCCACCCCTATTCTCTCTGTCACTCCTTCCTTCTTCACCAAACCCTAGCCGCCTCCCCCTAAATCCCTCTCCTAATCCCACTAATAATGGGATTCGATTACCATGCTCTTGCCATATTTGACCCCTTGTGGTATTGATTGTTCATTTGTGGTATTACCTAAGGGCTTGCCTAAACATGGCAAGAAATATCTTCCGAAATCGAACCAAAAGTGGTTCGAATATTTGATTTCAAGCATTTCGTCTATATACGCTCCATACTACCGTGTGAGTTCGATTTTATTTGGATTCTGCTGATTTACACTTTTCCTAAAAAACTAGGGTTTGCAGATTCTCTCTCTTATTGATTTCAAATTGATTTGCATGTTTCTTTCCTTGTTTGTTGCTTAAATTAGTCTATTTCCTTATATGCTTGCTCGATTTTGACTGCTATATAAACCCACCCCTTTCCCTTTTGGACAGACTTTTTTAATCGCTGAAATTTCCACTAAAAACTAAAGATCTTCACTATGTTGTTTTCTTATTCTCTTGTTTTATTTTGGCTCTTAGCCTACTGAGAGCCAAGGCCATTGAAATTCCTATTTTCTCGACCTTCCTTGGGTGTGAGAATTGCCCTGGGTTCTTTGAAGACCTTGGGATCTTGACGCATCTAAGGTTCTGGGTTATACTGCTTTGTTGAAGTTCAAAGTGATTCTGTTCTTTTCTTGTTCGTCTACTTGTCAATCAGTAACTGGTGAGTTCTTAACCTTTGCAATGTTCATTCTATTATGTTCCTAATTAGCATATTCATGCCTCTAAAATTACATAACCTAATGTGTTTTCTAGACTATCTCTATGTATAACTCTGCTTATGATATGAACCTATCTAGCATTTCTCATGCCTAAATTGTCAGTTCTAAAATGTATTTGTATTTAACTTAAACAATTCAGACTGTTCGAAGTCCGTTTAACTTAATGTATTGGTACTTTGAGTGTTTACATTGGTTATATGACATCCGTTTGTCTTCTGCCTTGTCCTGGATTTTTATAGTAATTGATTTGTATCTGTGATATGCCCCAATCTATGTTAAAACCCTCATTCTAGCTATGATTTGCTCCTATGATCATTTTTAACAATTAGCATGTCTCTTACCCTGTCCAACTCTGTACTCCCTAGCAACTAGTTGGAACCTTTTAGAATAGCTTCTTAACTTGTGTTCCCTGTAACACTTGATTCTATTTTGCCTTATTGGTATGGGTTATACCGTTCAACCCCCTGGTGTTTAGCATAATTTGACCCTTAGGCTTGGACCTGTTAAGTTAGTGTTCTGTTGTTCGTCTTATTTGGCATAATGCCTTTGCTTATTAATTTGTAATCCCAGAAGCCATAATCCTCCCTTGCTTCTTATAAATATACCTTGTTCTAATGTGCTAAGTGTGGACTTGCAACATTAACCTGTCTCTTGAGTTTGTGTACCCTCTATGTTGATATGTTCATTGTGTGATCACTTTTGCATTGCCTATTTCTAAAAATGCAAATGCACTTCTTCAAACTTTGCTATTTGGCTACTATTTTCATTCTCATTGGTTGTTTACCTATTTCTGAACCTATAATTCTTGACCGGCTGAAAGCCAAGTCCACTAAAGTTTTCTCTATTAACCTCCCTAGTGTGGGCAGTGCTCGGGGTCCATTTTGAGACCCTTGTGAACTCTGACACACTAGGGCCTAAGGTTCTTTGACTAATTTCCTTATTACTCAGTTCTGTCCCTCTTTCTGCCTATTGAATGTGCAAATTTATTTGTATAAGTAATCGTTTTCTGGATCCTATGATCAAACCATTGCGGTTTGGTTTGGTTCGATTTCTCCTATGGTTTCTGGGCTAGGTTGAGACCTGTGTGTGCTAAATGGTGGAGAAAGAACTAAGTTGAAGGCCTGGCAGTGCTGGGCATATTTGGGCTTGTCTTGGACCTACCATTATTTCTTGTATTACTTTGTAATTTTATTCATTATTGGGCCTGTAATAATTCTATAATAACAATTGGGGTAATAATGAAATTGGGAAATGGGTATCTCCTAATACTTGCACGAAAAGGGTAGAAAGCACGTTCATAGGATTTATGTGATCTATTTGCTATCCGACCTGTTATATGTGAATCTCTTTGTGCACTATTATAAATCATATCATTATGGAATCACACACTCACATAATTAGTATGTTGTCAATGCATGAGTATTCTATCTATTCTTGTGTCTATTGGTATGTGTTTCTAGACAACACGCCTATAGGAAATAATTGCTAATGACTGCTCCTTAATCTGCTCGATAGATATCATGCCTATAGGATTTTAACTAATTAATTCGCTATTGCAATCTTATCATCCATCTAGAAAGTATGCCTATAGGAGCTAAATGTGTAAAATCAGTTCTAACTGTCAATTTCTAGAATGCATGCCTATAGGAGCTAATTGTATGAGAATAAGTTCCAATCGCCAAGCTTTAGAAATCATGACTACAAGACATCACTACTCGCTTTTCAAACACTGTTTTATTGTTTATCTATGCGATTATTAGGAAGCGTAATAATTTTGAGAACTTCTAATGAGTTTCACTGTTCCTTATTGTATAAATCACTTAGAGAGCATGCCTACAGATTTGTCGACTGATAATCTGTAATAAACAGCTTAGCAGCGTCTGAAACTTACCAATTGGTAATTTAGAAATCATAGGCCTAAAAATAGCTTGCGCATCTGAATCAGATCATCTAGAAACCATGCCTATAGAGTTTAACAACTGCAATCCCTTCAATTCTGAAAACTGCCTAATATGTAAAATGTGTTTGCGTGCATTTGTTTTCCTAATTGTGGAAGCTAAGTCAAGTCTAGAACCACCCAAAAATAGAGGTCCAAATGCCTCCTGGACCACAGGTATGGGACGGGTAGTGCACTCATAAGGCACGATTTAGAATCAACTAGTGTGCTTCAGGTAATAACTTAAAGATTGTAATCGAGTGGTAGGAGATGATAGTCTGTGCTCGCTGAATAATACGAGTAACACCCCATCTTGAGGGAGTTATGAAGTATTATTTATGTTGCACGGGGTGATACTTTAGGCTAAACAACTTAGGACCCCCCATCTTATCTTTGAACCAAGTGTTTGTATTTTTTAAAGTCTTTTGATGATAAAACTTCTCAAACTTCTTGTTTCTATCTGTCTTTATTTATCTTACTAATTTATATAATTCGAGTTCGTTCGGGGCCCACAATTGTGGACGTCTAAGAGTGCCTAACACCTTCTCTTCGAGGTAATTTCGAGCCCTTACCCGATCTTTGGTGATGCAAACTAGTCAAACCCGAGTCATATGCAAATATGTGCCCTAACATACCTTTAAATCGTTAGGTGGCGACTCTCCTCTTTAATACCTCCTTAAAAGAGTTGCCACGCGTCGAAACCCGATTTTGCAAAAAAATGGGTTGCGACAAACTGGGCGAGCCGTCTGAGCATGTCTGAAAGGACGACCCCTACCGTGCTGGAACTGACCCCTGGAAGGAGCATCGCTAAATCCACCCTGTCCACGAGGCCTCTTGGCCTCCCTCTCAAACCGCACCTAACTGCGAACCATCTCAAACTGACGAGCAATGTCGACAACCTCATCAAAAGTAGCACCAGACATCTCTCCGGTCATAAGCAATCACAGCTGAAAAGTGAGGCCATCTATAAACCTCCCGATCCTCTCTCTGTCTGTGGGAACCAACCAGATAACATGACAGGCCAACTATGAGAATTGCATCTCATAACATCACATACATATCACCTTGACAAAGCTTCTCAAACTATTTACGCAGCTCCTCTCTGCGTGACTGAGTCACAAACTTCTCCAGAAAGAGAACATAGAACTGTTGCCAGGTAAGGGGTGCTACGCCGACCGGCCTACGCCTCTCGTAAGCCTCCCACCAACTACATGCAGCACCAGAGAACTGAAAGGTAGTGAAGGAGACCCTACCGGTCTCCAGAATACATGCTGTACGGAGTATCCTCTGACACCTGTCCAAGAAGCCATGTGCATCCTCTCCCTCTGCACCACTGAAAGATGGAGAATGGAGTCTCCCAAACCTCTCCAATCTATAGTGATCATCCTCAATCATAGAAAGAACCAGATAGTACTGAGTAGTTGCAACCGGTTGGGCTGGTGGTGCCCTCGGTGTCTGAAGTCCCTGTACTACCTGCTCAGGTGTGCGGGCGGCGGGAGTCTAAGTGCCTCACCCGGCCTGAGAAGTGGATGCGACCGTTGATGCGTGGCTAGAACTCATGGTTTAACACATTATATGCCTTACATTTTATGTGCGTTAATGATAAAAACACACTTTTTATGTGCATAACAGAGTCTATTTCATGTGTAGGTGAATTGGAGATGGAAGCCGAGCTAAATAGATGCAAATACTTCGAAAATATGCTCAAGAAGCGAAGAGGAGTGCACCGGGCTATAGCCGGGCGTTTGAGCCTTAAGGCCAGGCATAGCCTGGCGTTATCCATGCGCCAGGGACCAAACGCCAGCCCTAGCCTGGCGTTATCCATGCGCCAGGGCCCAAACACCAGCCCTAGCCTGGCGTTATCCATTCGCAGGGCCCAAACTCCAGCCCTAGCCTAGCGTTATCCAGGCGCCAGAGCCCAAACGCCTGGCCCCTGGTCCGGTTAAATCCGAGTTTTGAAGAGTGTAAGTGTTTCCAGGTTGGAATAGAAGTCTCTTACACATTTAGGGTTTATCCCAAACATATAAATAGACCCAAAAACACAACTTGAAGAGAAGGAAGCCATTAAAGTGAAGAAAAGCCTGTGGATTACTACTCAGCAAAGCAGAAACATTGATTTTTATCTCCTTATTTCATTACTCTGTAATTCAATTATGCAAGTTATTTTAGAATTGATTCTTATGAATATGAGTAGCTAATTTTCTTAATCTAGGGTTTTGGTGAAACCCGATGGGGGACAAACTTTTGATGATATTAATATACTTTGGTTGATTGTTCATCTCTATTTGTTCAACTACGTTCTCGTTGTAGTTAATTGAATGTCCATCAATTAGCTGTGCCTATTTAGTATGTATCTACTCGAGAGAGAGTGCATATTTAGGTAATTGTTTAAAAAACACCACTTCTAGAGTATAGACGAAAGTCATAACCGAGGGTTTAGAAGTTGGATTAGACATAACGATACTTCGGGTGCAATCTAAAGTGAACTGTAATGCAATCTAGCTAGCGTAACTTGAGAGAGTGCGTCTAGTAAATTATCATAATTACTTGAGAGAGATTTATGGTAGATAGAGTGTTCATGATTGATAGAGATAATTAATCAAGTTATATGAATTATCTGAGAAGTAAGTTCACCAACGGGGGAAACCATAGCCTTATACCTTTATCATAATTGTTTACAACACATTGTTAGTAATTGTTAGTTATTATTATTGTCAGTAGAATTAGTAAAACATCACCAATTTATATTAAAAAGTCTTGAGAGAATTGATTGAGTAAAAGTTGCGTATTCTAAAGACTTGATTGATACGTAAATTCCCTGTGGGATCGACTCTGGGCATAATACCCCGGATTATATTTGCAACGACCGCTTAGTCTTTTATAAGACATAGTTGAACGTGATCAAATTTTGGCGCCGCTGCCGGGGAATTAGCGGTGTTATCAATTGAGTTGGAAGAAATACAAAATTCTGAAATATACTCAATTTTCTTCAAATTTTTGTTTATACATTGAAAGTTTAACGTTTGCTAATGTGTTGCAGGTGCATGCCTAGAAATTCATCGAGAAATGGTGAAGTAGTCGAAGCCTTATCAGACCCCGAGAAAGTTTTAAGGCCCTAAACCGGACATACAGGAAAAGCAAACATCAACCACCAATTGAACAAATTGAACCCGACATGGAAGATCCAAACAACAGGAACAATAATGGGGATGATGTGGTAGACCCAGTCGCTCAAATAGGGGCAGAGGCTCCTTTATATGACTGGGCACAACCCACAACTGAGAATTTGGCCACGGCGATATTGGTTCCTCAAATACAGGCCGAGTCCTTTCAGATAACAAATAATATGCTGCACTTATTGCAGAACAAAGGGCTATTCTCAGGGTCATACATTGAAGACCCCCAGCAGCATTTAAAGAACTTCCTGTCAATTTGCAAAACACAAAGGCAGCCAAACGTCACTCAGGAGGCAATAAAACTGTTGTTGTTTCCATTCTCAGTGACTGGTGCTGCCCAGACTTGGCTAAACTCACTCCCCATCAATTCCATTACCACATGGGAGGAGTTAGTTAAGCAGTTCGTGAACAAGTTTCATCCACCTAACAAGACTGCCCAACAAATCGATGAAATCTTGAGCTTCAGACAGAAACCAGTTGAAACCTTGCAAGAAACATGGGAACGATTTAAGGGGATGCTGGTTATCTGTCCACATCATGGTATTCCAGAGCAAATGGTGGGGCAACATTTTTATATGGGTTTGGCTGATACTATTAAAGCAAATGTTGATGCTTTGGCTGGTGAAGCATTCTTGAGCAAAACGTGGAGAGAAAGTCAAATCTTACTTGATAAAATGACACAAAATTCAGGATGGACAACAAGGAATGCACCCATTACTCCTGTAGTTCACTCAGTGCCATTCGATCCATCTAATNNTAAAGACAAGGGGGCAGAACTGGGGTAAACAAGTTCAACCATATATACCACCTCACCAACAACAGAATAGTGGAAATATGGGTGCCATGAGACCACAAGGAAATGCAACACCATATCAGAGGCCGCACGGTTATAACCATCAGAATCAGCAACAATCATACTACCCTCCTCAGCAACAACAGGGGGAAGGCAAGAAGATGGGTTCTCCAGGTTAGAAGCTATGATGCAGTAGGTTATTGGGTCAAATGAAAAGATCAGCGAAAGAGTAGATGCCCATGACTCAACTATTAAAAATATTGAAATGCAGCTGGGGAAGATTTCAAATGAAGTTAACAATCGTCCTCACGGAACTTTACCTGCTGATACTCAGGTGAATCCAAGGGACCAGGGCCCAAAACAATTAATGGCAGTGACTCTCCGCAATGGCAGAGACCTGGACCTAGAACAAGAAAGGAGGCATGAAAGTAGACAGACAAACACATTGGTACAGGTACCTAATAAAAGTGATGGCTCAATCCCATTGATTAAGGTCACAGTGCAGCCAACTGAAGGAGAAGTTAATAAGCAAGGTGAAGCTGAGAAATAACTTGAGGAAATCCCAGAGCCAGCAGTTGAGGTGGTGGTGGAAAAGGAAAAAGAACAAATAACAGAAAAGAAAAGAGCACCAGCTCCATTCCCTCAAAGGCTAGCAAAATATCAGAAGGATGGGCAGTATAAGAAATTCTTGGATATGCTAAAGCAGATACAGGTAAATATCCCATTGATTGATGCATTGAAGGAAATGCCTGGCTATGCTAAAATGATGAAGGACTTAATGTCCAGAAAATTTGACTTCCAAGACCTGGCTACTGTCACTCTTACCCAGACTTGTAGTGCAGTGGTGACACGTCCTATTGCTGAAAAGTTGGCTGACCTAGGGAGTTTTACAATTCCTAGTACCATTGGCAACTTCGCTTTCGCAAAAGCCCTACGTGACTTGGAAGCCAGTATTAATTTGATGTCACTGGCCATATATAAAAGACTGGGGATTGGTAGAGCCAGGCCTACTTCC
>ML372197.1:862-24220 GCA_005239525.1 Nicotiana knightiana
ATATGTTTATCTTATATATAATATCATAACATTATCTTTACATTTTTGTTTTTTTATTAAAGACAATTGTAAGATATGTATATTTATTAATTCAAATAGAGTAACTAACTAATTTAAAATTTAAAATTCAAAATATTTTTTAGTTAGAAAGGTAGTTTATTTTATATTAACAATGGCACTTGGCTTTTTGTAATTATGTCACTTGGTTTAATGAGGTTGTTTTTTCTTCTTCTTTTAATTATAGATAGATATTTTGATACTAGTTCTCTTTTATATAACATAGATGTATACTTTTTTTTTTTACTCTTGAAATAAAATAATTTTTTAAAACTTATGTTATATTGTACAAAATTCTTCAATAATATAAATTTATTGATATTTTTTTGAGTGTTATTTATTTATATTTTATTTTTTAGTTAATTCAAAATATAATTATCATAAAATTATCTTTATCCCTCTCTTTTCATACATTCTTTTGTACTGTAGTATTTGATTAATTTTCTCATTTTGTAGTTTACTGAAAATTTAAATAATGTAATTTATTTTACTAAATTTCTATCGATAATTTCATCTAAACTATAAGGATATAAGGATTTTATTATTTTTATAAAATAACCTACCAATTTTTTAATAATTATTAATTTGTGTTATATATATATATATATATATATATATATATATATATAATATGTTTATCTTATATATAATATCATAACATTATCTTTACATTTTTGTTTTTTTATTAAAGATAATTGTAAGATATGTATATTTATTAATTCAAATAGAGTAACTAACTAATTTAAAATTTAAAATTCAAAAAAAATTTTAGTTAGAAAGGTAGTTTATTTTATATTAACAATGACACTTGGCTTTTTGTAATTATGCCACTTGGTTTAATGAGGTTGTTTTTTCTTCTTCTTTTAATTATAGATGGATAATTCTACTGAAAGATATATTCTCTATCAATCAAACACAAAATAATGATTTATTTTTTTGAAAAATATTTTCCATCTTACCAAACACATTAATGATACGTTTGTGTCTCCTACATTTTACTAAATACCCCTTGGGAAAAACGAACAGAAACAAAAAGAAATTCCTATGGGAAGATTTTGGAAAACGATTATTTTCCTATGGGAAGAAAAAATGGTTAGAGAAAAAGTATTAAACGCTGAAAGATACGTTTTAATATGATTCGGAGAAGAGCATGGGCGGAGCTATAGTGCGGAGAGCGGGTTCGATCGAATCCAATAGTTTTAGTTCGAACCTTGTATTTATCTTAAAAAATTTATTGAATATATATAAATTATTAATTTAGAACTCAGTAACTTAAGGCGATTAAAATTCCGAACTCATAAATTTGAAATCCTCGTTCCGCCTACGAAGAAGAGTACCTTCGCATTAGTTTAATTGAAACAAACTTGTTTGGAAAATAGTAAAAAAAATCCTACGTATAATTAACCCTTGCTAAGTGGTGCCCACTCGCCAACCCCTTAATAATAGAATTATTTTTCCAAGTGTTTGTTATTAAATTAGTTCAGTTCTGTATCTCTGTACCTATTATTCATTTCTCATTCTCTTCTTTTCGAATTATTAAGCTCCGATTTAGTCATACATTTTGGCTTTATTTTTACAAAAAAAATTATTTGTTTATGAAATATGATCATGTCTTGGAAAAAAAGAATTTCAAAAATTTCTAAGTTTCCAAAAATTGGTTTAGGCCAGTTTCTGGGTGAAAATTTTTCTTCCACTCACATAACTTCAATTTTTCTTCAAATAAAATGCATGTGCAAATATAACTTCAACTATCCAAAATTATTTTTCAATACAACTTCAAGAACTCTTTTTTTAAGTTTCAATTAAATCTATGTCCAAACGCTAACTTAATTGTTCGGCCATGTTTTCTTGACTAGTGGATGATGGACTTGCACAAAGATGTCTAGTGGGGAAGTCCATTTACCAAATTTTTGCTCGTGAATCAATATTGATATTGGCTCAAATCTTTCACTTTTACACATGCCCCATGTTTAGATCCAACAAATACCATACCAGAATTTGATTGATCCATCAAACTTGGCCCAAGTCCACCTTGAAGAGTATCCGATAATCATCATCGTTTTATGTTATTTTCTGACTGAGTCCGATAAAAGATTGGGAAACTATTAGTTATGTTCATTTATAAGTAGCTCATTATAAAAATTAGTCAATTTTTAAAATATTACTAATATTAGCCAATTAGCTATTTGTAGTAAAAAAGGTCAAATTTTTGCTTTCTTTTGAGCGAGTGTTATTAGAATAGATTGGGTACATCTTAAGGAGCTTGAATCTCGTTTTTGGGATGATTTAGTGAAGTTTTGAGGTGGTTTGGATTGAATATTCGAAGTAAAAAACTGAACATAAAAAAATGGATATGTGTATCACACTGTGTATCAATTGTGTATCATATGTATACATGTGTATGAGATACATGCGTGAAACATGTTTGATACATGTGTTGCAGAAGAATTTCTTGAACTCGATTTAATTATGAATTTTGATACAAAACCAATCCAAATCACCTCCAATCTTCCTCAAATTTTGTATATTGACTTATCTATATATTTTCAATGAATTTCAATTATACCCATTGAAAAAGTTCCTTTTTTGCTTAGATTTTTGGAATATTGTATATATATTTTTTGTATTTCATCACCTTATTTGCTATCTCATCCGTGAAATTTCCTTTCGGTCTTGCATCTAATGTTACTAATCACGCTTAAGAATATGGAAGGAGATTTTTGCATGTGATTTTTTGAGAGAAAGAGCCTTATTTATTTGGTTTTTCAATTTTTATATGTGTTTGACTAATTTTGGTAAGTTTATAACTAATGACTAGAGGTTGATAAGTTGAAACTTATTTGAGACACTTGTGTAAGTTTCCTAATAAATTTAATGAGATAATATGCAACTTTTCACTTTTAGGTTATTCTCCTCCTTTTGACCTTCAAAAACTTTCCTAGAAGAATACTTCTACCCACCAAGGCTTTTAGTTAATTAAACAGATCTGACCCATTAGATTTTTAAGAGGACATGTATCAAATTATAAAGCCCTACCTGAGGAACTGGAGAGATTATGTCATAGAGGGGAGTCAAATCCAAAATGTTAATTATGTGCTATTTGATAATCCAAAAATAAGCAGTGGCATCGTCGTAATGTTTCTTATCTACACAATTTACAGAAAGACAAAGCCATTTCAACAAGACTGGGGGCTTTCCAAATTTCACATAGAGGCTCAACAACCAATTTTCAATGAAAAAGTATAAAATAAAAATAGAATAATAAAATCAGCTCAAGAATTTGATAAGTTGATATACAACAACATATTCAGTAAAAACCCACAAAATGGAGTCTGGAAAGGGAGAGTGCATGTAGAGCTTACCTCTACCTTAAGAGGTAGAAAGATTATATCCGAAAGACGCTTAAGAGAAAGCATGGCCAAAAAAGGTCAGATAAGGACAATCAATTCAATGCAGTATGAAAGTGAAAGTAACGAAAACGAATAAATCATGATAAGGTCTAAAAATGAGCAGTAGCTATCACAGATAAATAAGATAAACGAAGTATAAGTAACAATAGATAGTAGCAGAAACCAAATGGTAAGAAACTATAGAGCAATATATAAGTTGATATAATGATATCGCAAAATTGTTGCATTGCTTCAATATAATGATTGCTTGTTGTAATGCTTGATATTTTGAAGAAGACAAAATGTAAGTCACAGTAAGTTGCTGATTGAGAGATGTTTTAATATTGAGAATAAGAATAGTAAAAGAGAGAATGAAAAAGGTAAATATATAAATAATAATATGGGCCCGTATTAGTTGTTAGGATATAATTAAGGCAAAAAAAAAGCTACCCTATCTATGTAAGTACACAATTCATAAAAAATATTTTATTTTCTAATTATTACAATATTCCTCACATTAAAGTTATTATAATTTCGCTCCACAAATTCTTTTTAAATTTAAATATACACATATTTTTTTAATAATAAATTAATATTAATACATCTTTGAGGAAAAATGCGTCCCCAAATAATAGAGGCCCCAAGCGGATCGAGCCACCCATGCAGAAAGAGAAAGAACTTGGAACTGGTGTTCAAAAGGAAAAAAGTAAACGACTCAAATTTGCATTTGTGCTCTCTTTTATCAAATGAAAAGGCTACTCCCACGAAAATTAGATGTTACTGCGTTTTCCCTTTTGTTGTTTTTCCTATCTATACAAAGCAAGAACTAAATGTTAGGTTGTCTATTATAAATGATTTATATATTAGAAGATGTGTTCGCACTTAAAAGTATAATCTAGTGATAAATAAAGTGAGTTGAGAATCACTAGATCTTATGTACAAATCGGGACGAAGACATAAAAAATATCTTAACTTTTAGGATTTCCAGGTAGTATGGCTATAATGTGCCACAAGGTATACAAATATCTTAGATATAAATATTGGTATAAGTCGAATATAGCTTATAGCATTAACTTCTTTTTTTTTTTTTTTGAAAAAGGTTAGCTGATTAGGTTGATAAAAGAAGAAATTAAACTGATTTCCATAAACTTATACTTGTAACAGAAGTACTTGTTAGCTGTATGGATGAAATGGCCAACGGGTAATCAATTCGAGGTAGACGGATTACTGGATCCAAAATCAATGGTGCAAGCTGAGCATCAGAAAGATGTAGTTGATATTTTGAGTAATAATGTTGTCATTTCTTTTTAACCAAAGAATTAGATTTTAAATCAAAGCCTATTTTTAAAAGTATTCGAGTTACTGATAATTAAAAAATTCAATATTCTCTCGATAAAAAAGAAAATAAAAATAGGAAATAGCAAAGTAATTGATTGAAAAACACAAGTAAACAAGTATATTCCAATAATAATCAGAACGTGTCTGTACAAATGACATTTCTTTCCCGTATATAGAAGTCTTCAAGTACAACGTCTTTTCCTTTTTATGACCGAGTTATGAGCATTAATGACATAGATGAAACATTATAATTGGTAATCGTAACTGTTCGTGAAGATTCTCTAACGTTTGTAATCATCCATGTTCATTAATTGAAGATCCTTGAATCTGCCCTTTTTACTGTCTTGGTTCATTTCACCGGTGCCTCTTCAAATAACTGAAAGAGACTCGAGCAACCGTTTCTTTTCATCTCGTGGGTGATTTGTTCGTATCTGTTGCTGTGGTGACCCAAAAGGTCATCCCGTATATTTCTAGCTAATTCTGTGTTCCGAGGTCGTGAAAACCTCTTTCTATCTCACCTCAATTTGCGCGCACAATCCGGACTTGTAGCCGGGAAGCCTTTATGTGAAAAATGATAATTTTGTATTGGAAATTTGAATAAAGTTGACTTCAGTCAACATTTTTGGTAAACGGACCCGGACCCGTGATTTGACGGTCCCGGAGGGTCCGTAGAATAATATGGGAGTTGGGCGTATGCCCGGAATCGAATTCGGAGGTCCCAAGTCCGAGAAATGAATTTTTTAAAGAAAATTATTTTCTGAAAAATATAAAGGTTTTTTGAAAATGAAATGTTATGTGAAAACTGTGGTATCGGGCCCATATCTTGGTTCCGGAGCCCGGAACAGGTTCAATATGTTTTATATGTATTATCTGTGAAGTTTAAAAATAAACGGACTTCGTTTGGCGTGATTCGGACCTTAAATGCAAAATTTGAAGTTTATGAAGTTTTTGAGAATTTCTATAGATTTTGAGGTTTAATTCGATGTTTATGATGTTATTTGGGTGGTTTAATTACTTGAATAAGTCCGTGGGATGTTTATGAGGTTGCGTGTGTATTTGGCTTTGAGCCCCGAGGGCTCAAGTGAGTTCCGGGTAAGTGTCGGAGTGCAAAACTTGGTAAAAAAATCTGGTGTTTTATTGCTGTTGCTGGTGTCCAAGTAAATGCCCTATGCGAACGCACTAAGGGGAGTGCGAACGCTCAGGGTAGTGTGGGGTCTGAGGGTCTGGGTAAACGTTACTCTATGCGAACGCAACCCCAAGGGTGCGAACGCGGACCTATAGGGAGAAGACCCTATGCGAACGCATCAACTAGTCGCAAATGCACATGGTCAAAATGTCTGGGGGACTAGGTGGTGCGAATGCCTGTGCGAACGCACCAGTTGGGGCGCGATCGCGGAAGGAAGTCTAGGATAGCCTGTGCGAACGCACTACACGTGCCGCGATCGCACTGAGTAAGATCGCCCAGTTATTTCTAAGTCTAAAAACTTCCATTTCGGGATTTCTACCAAAATTCATTAACCCTCTTCTTCTCCAAACCCCATAGACGAATTTTGAAGAGCTTCTTCACCATAATCTTTAAGGTAAGTAATCTTTAACTCGTTTTCTTCCATTTCATTAACATCTATTAGATTCTAGGCCTAAATACATGAAATCAAAGGTAGAAATTGGGATTTTTGGTAGAGTTAGGGCTTTTTCAATATTTGGGAATTTGACCTTGTTTTGGGGTCGGATTTCAAAAAAAATTATATATTCGGGCTCGTGGGTGAATGGGTGATTTGGTTTTGGTCCCAACCTCGTGTTTTGACCAAGCAGACCCGGGGTCGATTTTTGGAAATTTTGGAAGAATGTTGGGAAATCTATAATTAGGCATTTAAATTGAATTTTTTAGCATTTATTGATGTTATTGAGTTGATTATGTCTAGATACGATTGATTTGGAGTCGAGTTCGTAAGGAAAGCGGTGCTAGAGGGTTGATTTGGATTCTTGGAGTCAAAGTAAGTATCTTGCCTAACCTTGTGTGGGGGAACTACCCCTTAGGATTTGAGTCTTCTATGTTGGTTGTAGTCCGCGTACGCGAGGTGACGAGTGTGTACTCGAACTTGTTTGCAAATATATTGCCCTTTAGGGATTTTGGGTCCTTATGCTCCCCGTATATGAATTGAACTTATTATATCTGAATTCCTGGTTTCTAGTCTCAAATCTTCTTGTTCAAATTAGACGTACTTACCTAGCATTCCTTGTTTCTTATAAGATCTTAATTGACTTTAATGAAGACTTTGTTTTTCCTACCGTCATGCTATGTCCTCCTTCATACGCTGCCTATGTGACTAGAACTAGTATAATCTCGCTCTATAAATGTCTAACAAGAAATTGGAATATCTATACGTTGGTCAAGCATGCCCGTGAGTCGTACCTTGTGACTTAAATGGTTTTCCTCTTAAGCATTACTTGGGTCTAATTGATGACCGCCCGTGTTGATGGTATTCTTTGATGTTGCCTATTTACTAAGCATTTGTTCAAACTCAGTTTATTCGGTGAAGCTAATTGTCTAAGTGAGATTGGTTATAGCTGATTCCCTTGCCGGGATGATTTGGTTCCTTGATTGTGAACTTGAATATGTAGAATCATTGCCATATTTACTCTTCCCCTCGTTATGTTGTTCTCTCTTTGCGCTTGGCATTCCTCTCAGTGGCTACTTCTTATGAGCTAGTTGTTACCACTTTTGTGAGTTAAGTCTTTGTATTGATTTGCTCATCCCACTTTGTATTCGGCCTTGTTTGCTTTCGCGCCAATTTGGCGATATATGTTGTTTCTGTCGCATTCTGGTTGTTTTCCTCAGTGACCGCATTGCATATTTAAATTGGGACTACGGACAGAGATCCGGGAGCTTTCCCCCTGTACTGCATATTTAAATTGGGACTACGGACAGAGATCCGGAAGTTTTCCCCTGTACTGCACTGCATATTTAAATTGGGACTATGGACAGAGATCCGGGAGCTTTCCCCCTGTACTGCATTACATATTTAAATTGGGACTACGGACAGAGATCCGGGAGCTCTCCCCCTGTACTGCGTTGCATGACAAATTCTGAGTTGCGGACTATGCTCCGATAGTTTTATGATTGAGGAGAATTGGATCGAAAGATATAAATATATATATTGAAAAGTATATTTAAAAAGAATTTGTCTTGCAGAATAATGATATTTGAAAGAGCAGTACTTGGGAAAATATATTGTGAGCATCACGTATTTTGATGTTATTTGAAAGAGCAGTACTTGGGAAAATATATTTTGAACATCACGTATTTTGATGTTATTTGAAAGAGCAGTACTTAGGAAAATATATTTTGAACATCACGTATTTTGATGATATTTGAAAGAGCAGTATTTGGGAAAGTATATTTGAATACTACGTATGTTGAAGAGACTATGTTGTTAAGATTTCTCTTATTAAAAATATATAAATATGCATTCCGAGAAAGTATGTTTCAAATAAGAAATTTCTCGATTTCGAAATGATTATATCTATAAAGCTTTCAAAATAAACTCACGATTTAAAGGTTTTCACTTTAAGGTTGACCAGTTTTATTGAGTTTATTGGCTAAGGCCTGCCGTAGATAAATTGATGGCAGTGCTGAGTTACTAATGTTTTTATTGGGTTGTGATTCTCGCTATTTGGATTGCATTCTTTCCATTCTCTATGCGTATTTCTATTATGCTGTCCGTTGATCGTAATTATTGAATTTCCTGCCGTATTATTCGATCGTATCATTATTTATATTGAAAAATCTTTAGATAGATATTATGTTTCGATCTTTTATGCATTCTACTTAATAAACCGGTGGTGTCTTGACTAGTCCTCGTCACTACTTCACCGAGGTTAGTCTTGATACTTACTGCACACCGCTGTGGTGTGCTCATACTACACTTCTGCAAATTTTTGTGTGCAGCTTCAGGTTATTTTTGTTGGTAGCTGCGCAGATCATTGTTGAGGAGACTCAAGGTAACTTGCTGATGCGTTCGCAGGCTTCAGAGTCACCTTCCTGTTTTATTTCTATTCAACTATACTTACTTATTCCTAGACAGTTGTATTTATATTTGATAGAAAGATTTCGTAAAGCTTATGACTTGTATTTACCGGGTTTTGGGAAATCGTAAACTCTGTAAAGAACTCTATTTCGATTTTTTTTTTAAATTTCCTTTATTATTGTTGTTGTTTAGTGGAAATGTTAGGCTTACCTAGTCCCTAAGACTAGGTTCCATTACGATACCCAACGGAGGGAATTTGGGTCGTGACAGTTGCGACTCGTGTCTCTTTTAGTGCTCCTCTCTAGCTGTCACTTTTCTAGTGACCCACGTGTCTTTCCATGTCAACCACAAATTAATTCCACGTGTAACATCCATTTTTACCAATACAGATAGTCCCGCCACTTACCAATTATTCAGCAATTGAATATTTGGGAAGTACATCACATTTATGGTGGGAAAATTTTGCCGCCATTTCTCACATACCATTGTATCTTCTTCTGAACCAATGCGTCGTATGTCAGTTCCATTTAATGCATGTGACATGTGGCAGTCATCGATTGGCTCTACAACTCTTTAGCGGGTTTTAGGGCTTTTTTGCAGCTACATCAGTCACGAAGTGACTGTTTTCATAATGACGTTTCCATCATTACCCCCTTTACATGACGATTGCTTCTGCATATAAATACATCCTTTACCTTTGATTTACGGAAAAATTTCTACAGTATTCTTCGTTCACAATTTTCTCTTGTTCTTCATTACGTACTACTTCCTCATACAACCATGTCTTCTTCAAATCCTGATCCTCGAAAAGTTGTCATAATGGACGAACTTCCTCCTTCTTCTAATCCTATTAGGAGTTGAAGAGGTGGTAGGTTATGCAGTTTAGGGTTCGTGTATGTACGTGGTTCTTCTTCTCAACCTAGTACTACTCCTCCATCGTCTTCTAGAACTAGGGCTTCTTCGTCACATAGATCTTCCGCTAGAAGTAGGGATTCTAGTGAACTGCTCCATGAACCTACTGTCGATGAGATCATTCCCGCTGAACTTTCCTTTGTCACTAATAGAAAATTAATTAAAAATCAATTTACTTTCATGACTTCTCACGATCATGCTGATGTTTACCTTCCCAGATTACTGAAGGTTTAGATTCTCTTGTGCGGAGAGATTGCTATTGGAAATTTGACTTCCCAATTCTGGTCCCCAATGAAAATCAAAGATCACTTCCTTTAAAGCTGGTTCTTCTTTTGTGTATACGTATCCCTTCCCATTAGGTTTTAGGCCACCTATTGATCCAATTATCATTGAGTTTTTTCGTTTCTTCGACGTGTGTTTAGGACAGATTGGTCCTATTGTATGGAGGGCTGTGGCATGCCTTAGATACTTGTGAAATCTAGATTCTTTGCCCTTCACCTTTTATCATCTGATTCATCTTTACTATCCCAAATTATTCCACCATGGGATTTTTACTCTCATGGCGAAGAGTAAGAAGGTTTTGGTTAGCCCTGAAGATGACAAAGATCGTGGCCGGTATGCCCGATTCGTTGCTGCTCCTACCAGTGGGTTAGTAGGTGAAGAGAACATGCCCTTCCCTGAAAAGTGGAACTTTGCACGTAAGTCTCTCTTTCAATCCTTTATTTCACTTCTTTTTCTTTTTGTGAAGAACTTGTAATCTCGTAACTATTATACTTTTCTTTTTCAGCAACCATGGGAACTGTTGAGGACATTTCTGATTTCTGTAGCTGGGTAGAAAAATTGTTAACTATTGCTCCTATGGAAGAAAGGTCCTGGAAATACCTTTCTAACAGATTTGGATAGAAAGTGAAGACTCATGGTAACTTTCTCTTTCACTTTATTCCTTGTCTCCATGTTTATTTTGGAACTTATTAACCCCTTTCTTTATTAGAGTTTCCCATTCGAGGTGTGTGTGCTGCTTCAGTCACTGCTTCGAGGCTCTCTCTATCATAGGCTCAAGAGATAATCGTGAGTTCTTCGTCAAAAAGAAAAACTGATAGACCACAGAACTCTGAGGATGAAGAGGAAGGGGACGAAGGCTCGTTGGTTCGTAAGCCACGAGCTAGGAGATGGGTTATTTCAGATGACGAAGTTACTCCCCCTCCTAGTTATGTTCCCATGTCCGAGCCTAAAAATGCTACCTTAGTGAGTTCTGATGAAGAGACACCTGCTGCACCCTGTGACTCTACTAAACAGCTCTTTTCTCGTGGGTTTGATGAAGAAATCTTTGGCTTTACATCTGAGGAAACGTCTCTTGCCTGTTTTCCCGCATCTTCTCCAATTAAACCTCAGTTACACATACCTGCTGCTGCTGCCACTGTTCCGCCCGTGGCTCTTTTGACTTCCTCGACTGCCCCTACTGTTACAACTTCCCATGTTGAAGTTGGTTCCTTTAGTAACAGTGGGGAAATGAAACAAGTTACCATCGAGGTTCCTGAAGATGGTAATCTTTTGAAGAAATCTGGCCAAGTTGATATATGGCTGAAACCACTGATTGGCCCAGTTGAGAAGTCAAAACAGGAAAGTCACAGCTCTCTATCGTGGATGAATGATATTGTACATTCGTCTTTGAAGGTATAAACCTTGTCTTTTTACGTGATTTCTCTTTTACTGGTATCACATTCCTCTTTTCATTGTGTAGATCAATCTCATCGTAACGAAGATGATGAAAAGGATTGTCCACACAGAGCAGTTGATGAATGATTATCATACTGAGGCAAACAATTGGAAAGAGCAATTCGAGGGTCTTCAACTTAAGATGGAGGTCTTAGAGGAAGAAAAGTGCACCTTAGAATAACAAGTGAAGTTTATGGCAACAAAATTAGCAGTTGAGAAAGCCTCATTCAATCAGGCAGGAAAAGACAAGAATCTTCTCGAGTCTTCATTTGCTGAGCAGCTTTCCAAGGCTTTTGAAGAAATTAGGAGCTTAAAGGATTTTCTAAACCAAAAAGAATCTTATTCTGGGGAACTTGTTCAAATGCTCACGCAAACTCAAGAAGATCTTCGTGTATCCTCAGACAAGGTTTAGTTTTTAGAGAGATCTCTTGCCCCCTACATGCTTCTTACGATGCTGCCTTGAATGAGAAGGATGAATTAAGAACTGAGGTTGAGCAATGGGAAAAAGGATAATGAGGCCCTTGAAGATAAAGCCGTTGTTGATGTTAGCTGGGCTTTTTTGAACACTCGCCTTGAAATGTTAATGGAAGTAAGCCGAGAAATCTTTGACTTAGATGCTGAGATTGCAAAGACTAGAGAGACAATTGAAAAGACTCAGTAGAGTCAAAACTTTTCTTCACCTGAGGCTGGTATTCCCGAGGGTGATGAAATCGCTCCTGATGAGGCTGTTGTTCAACCTTCTCCTGCTCAAGTTGCTCTTTCTTCTGGTGATGATACCACTCTTCATCCTATTGGCCCAGATTCTGCCCTACAATGAAAGTTAAAAAGTTTGAAATGTTGCTTTGTGTTTTTTTATTGGTGGAACATTTGGAGATTTACCCCTGGTCCCATTCGGGGGTAATATTTTGGAAAATCTTACCCCTAATATGTTTAGGGGTTTTTTGTATAAGACAATTAGGTTGGAACTAAGTTCACACTTAGTTTTAACCAAGTTATTATAATACCATTTTCTAAGTTTTTGTTCAACTTCTATAGTATTTTATTTCGAGTTTTTGTACTACTCTTTTATTATGCATTAAAAATTCTTTGGTACTTCGTGACTTTTTGAAACAAGCACGATTTATAAAAGAGTGTTCTTTTATAAACGACACTTAATGAAGAAGACGTCTCAACTTAATAATGGTGGAAACACACGAAAGAAGAAATAGGAACACACACGTTTCTTTGAATAACTTTGAGGAAGTTTGTATCATTCGAACTTTCAAATTGTATAATACTTTACATGTATTCAAGTATCATCTATAACTCTTTCGTAATTGTTTTCTTTATAACAAAATTTAACAAAATTCAAGGGTATATCTTGCAACCCATGACCAAATATTTCCTTTGAACCTAAACATTCGTAAGACTTTGAAATTTACATCCATGAGTGTATTCTTCATAGGTTTTTGAATCTGACTTGCGTTTTTGGCTCTTAACTTTGCTCTTAACTTTCGATTTGTTGGGTAGATAATAGGCTTGACTTGAATTCTGACTTTTCCAGTCTTCTTTGCCTTACTTATGTATATATATATATATATAGTCCCCCAAGTGTTTGAACTTTGAAGTATGAAATCTCGAGCACTTGATTATTCATTCCATATGGTCCATTTCCTGAAAAGAAAAAACATATGGGACTGGAGGTATATATAATTTAGATGATGACTGCTTAACCCTTTATATTTCCATCAGAAAGGTTGCAACCCTAGACCGGGAATAATGTTTCTTCCGTGTGTCTTTCAGGTATAATATCATCATTTGGTATGGGCTAGCTTTTTGCCTATCATCTAAAATTGTTAGTATAATTTTAACTGTACAAAACAAAAATCGTAATTGAACGATACCTGACTGTGGGTATTTCTTTTGCTCAGAAATAGTATTTCTTTAGATGAACAGCATTCCAACTCGAGGGTAAGACCTTGCCATCCATGGTTTCTAACTCGTAGGCTCCTTTTCCAACGATACCTCGAACTTTATAGGGTCCTTCCCAATTTGGATTTAACTTTCCTGCTCCGGTTTTTTTTGTTTATTGGAAAACCTTTTTTAAATGAAGTCCCCAATTTTGAAGTCCTGAGGTGAGCCTTTCTGTTGTAGTATCATTCTATGATTTGCTTTTGTGCTGCCATCCGTATTAAAGCTGCTTCTCTTCTTTGTTCGAGTAAGTTCAAGTTTGTTCTTAATTCCTTATTGTTCGCCTTTTCTGTTGCTAATGTGAATCTCGTGCTTGGTTCTCCTATTTCAACTGGGATTAAAGCTTCTGAACCGTACACAAGCAAAAATGGTGTTTCTCCCGTGGCTGTTTTTGTTGTGGTTCTATAAGCCCATAACACTCCTGATAATACTTCAGGCCAATTCCCTTTTGATTTTTCTAATCTCTTCTTCAAATTGTTGATGATAATCTTATTTGTTGACTCAACTTGTCCATTTTCCATGGGATGGTAAGGTGAAGAGGTTATTCGTTTGATTTTCTAAATTTGAAAGAACTCTGTGATTTTATAGCCTATAAATTGTTGGCCATTATCATATACAATTTCTTTTGGAACTCCAAACCGGCATATAATAGTTTTCCAAATGAAATCTTTCACCTCCTTTTCTCGTACCTGCTTAAAAGCTCCTTCCTCTACCCATTTTTAAAAGTAATTTGTTAACACTAATAAAAATCATACCTTTCCTTTAGCTTGTGGTAAAGGCCTTACTATATCCATTCCCCACTTCATAAATGGACATAGGGAAATAAATGTATGTAATAACTATGCAGGTCGATGCATATTGTTGGCATATCGTTGACATTATCACACTTGGCTACAAAATTTTCTGCATCCTCTTCCATTTTGGGCAAGTAGTATCCTTCCCTGATTAGTTATTTAACTAAAATTCTTCCACCTGCGTGATTTCCGCAATGTCCTTCATGTACTTCTCTCATCACGTACTCTGTTTGATTGGGTTCAAGGCACCTTGTTAAAGGACCGTCAAATATTTTTCGGTATAAATTATCTCGAATTAGATAGTAATGCGCAACTTTTCATCGACGCACTTGAGATTCTTTCTTTCCTTCAGGTACGATCCCGTACTGCAAAAAATTAACATTCTCGTTTCTCCAATCCCATGTTAAATTATTAAAGCTTACCTCATGTTTATCCTGGTCAAGTGCTGAATGAAATAAATGTACTACAATAGCATTTTGTTCACTCGTTACTTCTGCGACTGAAGCAAGGTTAGCCAACGCGTCTGCTTCAGTGTTTTCTTCCCTGGGTATTTGCTCGATCCTCCATAATTGGAACTGCCTGACCAGTTCTCATGCCTTTTCCAAGTATTGTTGCATTCGTGCCTCTCTAGCAGTGTAAGTCCTCTGCATCTGATTGACTACCAGTTGAGAATTACTTTTAATCACGATTTTCTCTATGGAGAGTTCTCGTCTAGTTCCAAACCTGCAATTACAACTTCATACTCTACTTCATTGTTAGTAATATGGTAACATTTAATTGCTTGTCTTATACTTTCACCTGAGGGTGGGATTAAGACAATAACCAAACCAGATCCTTTGATATTTGAAGATCCATCAGTAAATAAAGTCCACGTACCTGGATTAGTTCCAGTAAAAATTTGTAATTCCTTTTCTACTTCAGGAATTATTTTTGTATTAAAATCTGCGATAAAATCTGCTAAAACCTGAAACTTTATTACTGTCTAGGTTGATAAATAATGTCATATTCACCTAGTTCTATTGCCCACTTGGCTAATATGCCTGACAATTCTTGTTTATGCAAAATATTCCTTAAAGGATATGCAGTTACTATGGAGATGGGATGGCATTGAAAATATTGTCTCGATTTTCTAGCTTCCATGGCTAATGCTAAAGCAAGTTTCTCTAGATGAGGATATCTAGTATCAGCATCTAATAAAGATTTACTAACATAATAAATAGGAGATTATTTACCTTTGTCCTCCGTTACTAAAACTTCACTTACAGCTACTTCTGCAACTGCAAGATATACGAATAGTTTTTCTCCATCCCTTGGTTTAGACAGTAGGGGGGATTTGATAAATACGCCTTCAAATCTTTGAGGGCTTGTCGGCATTTCTCAGTCCATTCAAACTGATTTTGCTTCTTCAATACTGAAAAGAATTTAAAGCTTTTCTCTGAAGATCTCGAAATGAATCTTCCCAGAGCTGCAATCCTACCTGTCAATCTTTGTATCTTTTTTGCTTGTGAGTATATTAGGTATTTCTTCATTAGCTTTAATATTTTCATAATTTACTTCAATTCCTCTATTAGATACGAGGAAGCCTAAAAACTTACCTGAAGCTACGCCGAAATCGCACTTTTTTGGGTTCAGTTTCATGTTATATCTGCGAAGCATCTCGAAGGTAGTTGAAAGATGAAAATGATCTTCCTCTTGTGTATATTTGACCAACATATCATCAATGTACACTTCCATCGTCTTCCCCAGGTGTTCTTGGAACATCTTGGTCACTAACCTCTGATATGTGGCTCCTGCATTTTTCAAGCCAAAAGGCATGACTTTGTAACAATAAGTCCCCCTTAATAATTCGTGACCTGCGGTAGAATCAATCAATTGATCTATATGCAGTAAAGGGAATGAATCCTTCAGGCATGCTTTATTTAAGTCAGTGTAATCTACACAAACTCTCCATTTACCGTTCTTTTTTGGAACTACCACAACATTAGCTAACCAATTAGGATATTTTACCTCGCGTATTGAACCGATCTTTAAGAGTTTCTGTAACTCTTCATCGATCACTTGATTTTGGAATGATCCTTGATTCCTCTTCTTTTGTTTGATAGGTACGAATGATGGATCTTCATTTAATTTATGAGTCATCACCTCCGGAGGTATACTTGTCATATCTGAATGGGACCATGCAAAACAATCTGCGTTAGCTTTTAAATATTCAATTAACTTACCTCTCCTTTCTGGGTTTAGCCTTGCTCCGATATGAATTCTTCGATCTGGACATTGCTCGAATAGTGGAACAGCTTCGAGCTCCTCAATCATTGTTTTAATGTTTTCATTTTCTTCTGGATCCTAAATTACATCTGGTTTGAAATCCACGTCAGTTTGCTTTGATGCAATTTATGTTGAAATTTGATTTACTGCATCTTCTTCACTGACACCCGCATCTTTATGGTTTGCACTCGTATATATTTGACTTGGTTGTATCACTGAATCGATGTTCCTCGATGTTTGCAGATCTCCTCGAATATGTTGAATTCCCCATTTTGAAGGGAATTTGATAACCTGATGTAATGTAGATGGCACCACATCCATATCGTGAATCCATGGCCTCCCAAGAATCATATTATAGGCCATATACGTGTTTATCACTTGAAATTTTGTTTCTTTGATGACCCCTTCCGCGTATGTACTTAAATAAAGCTCTCCCTTTGTAATAACGGTTGAGTTATCAAACCCAGATAAGGAATGTGCTTTTGGAACTACACAGTCGCCCATCAGCATTTCTTCCACCACTCGTAATAGAATGGTATTCACAGAGCTACCTAGATCAATCAAAACTCTCTTTACATTAGTGTCATGTATAAGTAAAGATATTACCAGTGCATCATTGTGGGGAATCATTAATCCATGCATCATCAAATGTTATGTTGTCGTCCTCCAGAGTTTGGCGAGTTTGCTTCCCGTGAGTTATTGTGAACTTTGTCATTTTTCTCGCGACTTCTTCTCCACCGTTTATCACATTTACTTTCCTCTTTGGCGATGGAGGTTTTGAGGGATCTTTCCTATTTTTCATGTAAGCTTGTTTGCCTTTGTCACTGAACAATTTCGTCAGATAACCCTGCTTCAATAAGTGTTCCACACCGCCTTGTAATAATCTGCAGTCTGATATTCTATGGCCGTGATCATTGTGGAACTCGCACCAAAAATCTTGGTTTCTTATATTTGGATTGGATCTTATTTCTTTAGGCCATCGTACCTTATCCCCCGTGCTTCTTAAAACAACAACCAACTCGGAAGTACTAACGTTAAAATTGTAATCCCCAATCCTTGCATTTGTATTAACATCTCTGTTACGTTCACCTCGATCTTTTCTGAATCTCGACGATGACGAAACTGAATCTCTATTTGTGAATATGTGGTCAGCCCGCACGTTTTCGGATTTAGAACGAGCTTCTCGCCTCGAAGGTCCCATATAAGGTTCGTACCTATTTTTACCGGACCTCTTCTCAGATTCTGACCGCCTCGAACCTGTTTTTTCTTCAACCCTTGATTGAGCTACGATATCTTCTTCGATCCGCTACTTGGTACTATACCTATTATAGACATCATTCCATGTCGTGGCAGAGAATTCTCATATGCTCTATTTAAGCATCCTCGTAGCTTCTGAACTTTTCTCGTTTAAATTGCTTGCAAATGCCATGGTCGCCCAATTGTCACGTACTTGGTAGCAGCATTCTTTCACGTTGGAATCTGTCTAAAAATTCTCGAAGCAATTTTGTATCTCCTTGCTTTACTTTAAATATATCCTCCATTCTCTTTTCAAATTTTTGAGCACCCGAGTGTGCTTTTATAAATAGATCTGCAAGCTCAGCAAAAGAGTCAATAGAATTTTCGAGCAAAAGAGAGTACCATGTTAACACTCCTTTGTTAAGTGTTTCCCCAAACTTTTTGACCAGCACAAATTCGATCTCCTGCTTGGTTAAATCATTGCCTTTTACTCCCGTGGTGAATGCAGTAACGTGGTCACATGGATCGGTGGTTCCATCGTATTTCCGGATGTCAGGCATTTTGAACTTTTTTGGAATTGGTAAGGGAGTTGCGCTTGGTTTCCATGGTTGTTGCGAATACTTGTCGATATCAACTCCTTTGATCACAGGTGGTACGTCGGGTATTTTCTCAATACAGTTGTTTTGTTCTTTCACCTATTTCTGCAAGGTTAATATTAAAGTTTGTAAATCAGAATTATTAGGCGTACCTGGTCTCCCATCACGTGACTCGTTGGGAGTTCATCCACTTCCAGAATTAGCCAACCCTGATCGTGGAACTTCCACAGTTGAAGTATTGTTTGGTGGAGGTGTGGGTGGCAAAGATGGTAGTCTCCTCATGAAAGCCTGGAGAGCATCATTCACGTGCAATTAACTGCTTCACAGCATCTTGCTCGACAGTTTGTTCATTTCCATGTTGTTCGTTGTTATAAGTAGTGGATCTTTCTGGTGATGCTTCTCGTGAAGTGCGTGGGGTTCCTTGAGGTGATGGAACTAGAGTTCCCTCCACCTACTGGTTGTTGTCATTGACATTCGACATGACTCAGTTGAGAGAGAGAGAGAGAGAGAGATTTGGAAAGTAAGAGAAGATTATCATATTTCAACTTCTTTTTCATTATTATTTTCTCTTTTTAGGCTTGTAAAATGTTAGGGTTAGCCCAAATAGGTTCATAATAGACCTTTGGAATGCAATTGCACTGATTACTTGTGTAGGACTTATCTCAACGAACACTTTAGCATAGAAATTGCAAATTCTGGGAACCCTAGGTCAAGACCCACTTTCACAGTCCGCGGTCCATTTTTTCGCGGACCGCGATGCTTCGTTTTGCATAAACCCAATATGTTGTTTCGCGGGCTGCGGTCAACTTTTCGCAGTCCGTGATCCCTGCTTTACAGAATTAATACCACACTGGATATAACTTTGCAGCCACGGTCGATAATTTGCGGTCCACGAAGTGATTTCCAGTGTGTCTTGCTCAGTTAATGATCTCCACCGTGGTCTGCGGTCGACTTTTCGCGGTCCGCTGTTTCCTAATTCCAGCATACTTATACTTCATTGACTGCTGAAGTGTCTGCACATCAATGCTCGGGAAACTAACCATGTTCACTTATATGTACTTTGCAGGCAATGGTACTATCTCGCGGAGGCGGTCGTAAAAGCATGGGTAGAGGAGAAACTCAAAGGGGGAGAGGCCCGGGGGCACCAAGGCAACCATCCAAAGTTACATTGCCTCCTCAGTCATCATGACGGCCCAGTCGGGTTACAGACTCTCCTCCTTCACCATCAGAAAGTGAATAAACTCCGTCAGAGGAGGACTCATCACAGTCATCCCCAATGGACCCTGTCTCATCTCTCCCGGCCCCAGCACGAGCAGTTTCCCCATCCAAATCCGCCTCCAGTGCGCACTCATACTCTACTTCCCCTACAACTTCCTTATCTGGGGAGAATTCAAGTGACAACAAAGAGGATGAGCAAGTGGTTGAAAGGGTCGAGCGCACTCGGAATCTGGATGCGTGGAAGGATCGTTTTGTCAGTGAGAAAGCCTTCCACAGATTCAGGGAGTTATGGACTGCACGGTCACTTATTTCGGAGCGCACATTTTCAATGAAAGATTTATCCACTTACAACCCCAATGTGAGGCAGCAGTTCCGAGACAACAAAGGGTGATCTTATTTCACTGAGCATCTTTTGGATGCAAATGAGCATATAGTGAAGGAGTTCTACACTAATTTGCTGTTTCTGGAAAAGGACTCAAAGGCATCCCAAGTCTGCAACCTCACAATGCCTTTTGATGGACCTTCACTAAATGACTATTTGGATATGGATGATGTAGATGATTCATTGTACCGGGAAAAATTGGCAGAAAAGGATGATGCGAGAAATTGGTTGGCTTTACACTTGGCCAAGCCCGGGGACACCCCGGAGTGGCTAACGGCTGGGAAGACTATCACCAAGAGGAACCTGAACTTCGAAGAAAAAGGGTGGGAGACTTTTGTATGCAGCAGACTAGACCCGACACATCATGACCAGACCCTCCCTCTCAGTAGGGCTGTATTAGTGGCATCTATCATGGCTGGGTACCCCATCAATGTGGGGAATGTGATGTCTGAGGTCATTAGCTGGGTGGTCAACACATGTGATACTTCTTACCCTTTTCCTCATTATCTGACCATGTATTGTGAAGACCAGGAAGTCACTATGAAGCGCTTTGACACCAAAGTCAAGCCCAAATCACCCTTCTCCTGGTATGACTTGAAGGATGAGGATAACCCCAAAAAGAAGTCAAAGGGAAAGTCGGTTGCCTCCACAAGCCAGTCTGAAGAGCCAGTGGTGGTGGCGGAACCTTCCCTGCCCCAGCCTGCCATTCCAAAGGGGGCTCCAGGCCCGTCTACCTCCACCGCCACTGACATCCCCTCCACCAGAGCCTATCCCATGCTGCTCAACGGCTGAACATAACATTGACTAGCCTCACCAACTGGATGCAATCAACTACTACAAAGTTGACTGAAATTTCTACAGTTGTGGCAACCCCAACTACTCCTCTCCCACTATAGGTCCTGGAGTCCATTGAGGACACTCTGAAAGAAAATTTGGAGAACCAGAAGAAAATCCTGGACGTAGTGGGTGCACATGAGAGTGCGTTGACAAAGCTGGCCAAAGAAACAAAGAAGCTGAGAAAGACTAGGGCGTCAAAGGAGGAGGTGGTGAAGCTGAGAAAGGAGGTCGACAAGCTATCAGGCGATCAGATTCCATTGGATATGCTACTAGCCAACCCCATAGAGCCCCAGCCAGAGCATCAGCCAGTGCCTCAGTCAGTGCAGGAGGAGGAGCCGGTGAGGCCACTGAAGAAGAGGAAGGTCATGCTCCGTGCCCAGAACATCAGACTTGTACTGGCAGACCCTCCCACAGAGCACACTCAGGCTCAGATCCAGGAGGCCCAGCCCACGGGAGCTCCATCACTGGCTATACCAGACCCAGCCCCTACAGATTCCCCATCTCAGGCAGTTCCTACCCCATCTCAGACAGAGCAGCAGGGACCACAGCAGGACGAGGGCCAATAGGGAGTTTTCTTTACTCTCTCTCTCTCCCATATTTTGCGCACTATTTTTGCTATAAAGCATTGAGGACAATGCTTTATTTTAGTTGGGGGAGTGGCCCTACATGCATTTGATTTTGGCTACATCAGATTGTATAATGGAAACAACATTTTGTTTCTTTTTCTTTACGTTATTTCCCTTTTTGGTATGTATAAGATAACTATCTATTGTAAATATTCATCCCTTATGTATATTCATCTAATTCCCCTTTTGTACATATTCATTCTATCCCACGCAATTTACTTTACTTTACGCATTTCTTTTTGATTTTATAGCTTCTTACTTTTCTTTCATAGCTTCTTGTTTGGTTTTCACGTGAGCAATAAGCCTTTGGTTTTCTTAACGCCACGGTTCTTTCCAAAGGTGGAAATTGTGTGAACCAGGTGGCTCTTCCCAAGGATGGATGGTGTGACAACCTTCTTAAGGGTTTGAGTCTGTTTTTTTCCTTTTCTTGTTTTTTTGTTTTACCATAACGGTGCCTCATGAAAAGATTCACTTGGGCCAAACAAAGTTGCCTTTGATCCCATGGTCAAAGACAAACCGTTGTGTTGAGGATGGTGATAGTGACGATCTTGAGACTCTTGTGTTGGCCGATAATCATCGGGTGGTTCTTCGGGACCATTTTGTTACTCAAAGAACGACTAAGGTCGTTGTGGGCCCTCGACTCGGTTTCGGTAACAATCCTTTAGTTGTGAGTGGTGAGAAATTCGTAATTCCAAGTCCAAGTTCCGTGCCACTAGTCTAGTACTTGCCCTGAGTGTTGTCTAGGCGAAATTCTAGGTGTAATTTGACTTGAGAAGTGACTATAGGCTTTCCTTGGCTTGAACAAAGAATTGAACACTTCCATGACCTTCCAGAAGACATATTCACTAGTCAACCCTTTTGAGCCTTAAGCCTTTTCTTTCAACCCAAGTTACAAGCCTTTAACCATTCTTTTGCCCTCTCTTGACACCCGATCTTTCCTTGGCGCTAGGAAAAAAGCATAAGTTTGGGGGAGAGACGAGGGATGTGATGAAGTGAAAAAGAAGGCAAAAAAGAAGGAAAAGAGAAAAGGCAATGAAAAAGAATGAAAAGAAAAGAATGAACAAAAATAAAAAATGAAGGGAATTGATGAAAAAGTGATACCAAAAGTTTGGAAAGCATAAGAAGAAGATAAAGGTAATTGATGAAAAAGTGTCTGTCCAACCCTACAAGAGATAAAAAGACTCAAGAAAATGTGAGAGCAATAAAAAAAATGAAGTGCTTAAGGAAAGATAAGATTCACTCTAACCAAATACTTCCTACCCTTAACCAAAAGCCTTCATCATGATTCCATAAAAGCCCTATATGATCTCAGGTTGAGTGAAGCCTACATTAGTGGTGATGTACACAAACGGCAAACCTATGGTACTTTGAGCCGAACTTGGGACTCTTTTCTTGATGAGAGATGAGCGATTCACCATATTCCTCGTTCTGAGTGTCATTATTCTAAAAGGTGAGATGCTTAGGGAAAGTTACGGAATAAGAGTCTGGGATCCACACTGACCGAGGTAATAGTTAAAAGTTCACTGATGAGTTGGATCAACCTTGAAGCTCTTGTATCACACTTCAAACTATGGTTTTGAAAAGTTCAATCATTGTCAATGATTCATTCGTATTAGGGGCTATGGTTAGTTCCAATTGATTCTAGTTGAGGTCACCATTAGTACAACCAAAATTTTGTGAAATCTATCATAGGGGTGGAGCTTATTTTGTTTTGCTTGAGGAAAAGCAAGAGCTTAAGTTTGGGGGAGTTGATAACTTGGATTTTTGCCTCGTTTTCTGTTCCCTTATACATGAATTTTGGATACAATGTTACACAAAATGGCCCCGAAAGCTTATACGTTGTGCTTGTTGCAGGATTGAACCAGAAATGAAGGCATTCAAACTAAAAGCTCAAAATAGGAGTGAATCCAGCACAAGGATCAAACCAAACAAGGATGCTCAAGACAAAGAAGGCCACTGTTGGTTGATTTCCCAATGCACACGCAAGTGTACGTGGTCGACAAGTAATATAGGA